>JAJQKJ010001091.1:0-160047 GCA_029574335.1 Rana kukunoris
GGCACCCTAACTTTAAGAGGGAAGTTTCAGGTCAATCCCTAAAGTACGGCCCTCGCATGGGGCACTGATGCATACACCCCATGTGAACAAAACCTAAACACTGAATATTGTTCAGGAAAAAGAAACATCTGATTAAAAATAACCAGCTGTGTATCATTATTTCAGCTCATCCAAATGATTTCCATGTATGCAAAATGTATTCATGCTAAGTTTTTATAAAAATACAGAGCCGTCCACAGGAAGCATTATCTGAGCAGAATCAGCACTGATCAACTTCAGACATGACACCTCTCCTGTGGTTACTTTTCATTGTGTCTTTAGTACAATGTGTGTTACTTTTTGTTTAGTTTACTTATTTGAAAGTTTATTTGAACTAAGCTATAGGATGAATTATATAACAAAATATAATATATATTTGCAGGTGTCACATCACAAATCTCAATGATGGAGTCTGGTCCTGAGATAGTGAAGCCATCAGGGACTCTGGAAATGACCTGTACAGTGACCGGAGCTTCCCTCACTGACAGCACTAACATGCATTGTGTGAGCTGGGTCCAACACTCTGAAAGGAAACAGATGGTGTGGTTGGGGATGATATGTTATAATGAAAACACATATTATGCCAGCTCTGTTCAGGGACGACTGACTCTGTCCAGAGACACAAATAAAAGAGAAGTGTATTTAAAACTCACTGGAATGAAACCTGAAGAATCCGCCACATATTATTGTGTAAGATACTCACAGTGTATGAAATCACCTAACAACATGTACATAAATGATGTTACATTTTAAAAGACATGGTTATATAAGAGGTTAAAGTATTTGGAAACACAATTCTTCAAAAGGGCATTTTAACTATTTTTAACCTATATTTTATTATTTTATTGTGGCTGGCATGGGGCCTCACAGCCTAACCGGTCTCTCCTAACTGAAGCTGGCTGTACAATGCAGCACACACAGATGGGGGAGTAGCTCCACCGCTGTGTGTGTGATTTAAGCCCATTCACCCACCCGCTGCGCCAGTAATCCTGTACACCCAATAGGCAATAATCCTGCTCACTGTCTAATATAAGCCACACCCACCCCTATACTAAATAATTGAGCTTGGAGGGGGGTGTGGCCACGCAACTCATTATGGGAGATACAGCCATGCCGTGTGTCAGCACACTATCCTGTAACTCCTGACAGTCACCTCAGGATGCAAACTAAACAAGGCAGGGTCTTCTTCCATGCTTAAAAGGGTAAAAGGATTGAGACAGCAAATCTGTGGTCTATATAGCGATTTTAATGGTAGATTAGATGAATTGACAAGCAAAACAACTGACACGTTTCGGCAACATCCTTGGTAATGCTATGACCAAGGTTGTTGCCGAAACGCGTCAGCTGTTTTGCTTGTCATTTCATGTAACCAACCATTAAAATCGCTTTATGGACTACAGAGTTGCCAGCTCAATTATTTTACTTGTTTGTGCTGTTGTGTGTAAGGACACACTGAGCCTGAGAACCCGAGGCCCCGTACACACTATCAAATCCATTTGTTCAAATCGGTCGGACCGACGCGCTGACGTGTCGGTGACGTGGCGGTGACGTTGACGCTGCCACATCACCGCACCAGGAAGTAAAACACTTCCGCGCATGCGTCGAAACCATTCGGCGCGTGTGCGAGAAGACATGTCTGCTGGTTAGCGTACTAACCAGCAGACATGTCGGGCGGACGGGTTCCCAGCTGACAGATCGGTAAGCATGCTTTCCAATCTGTCGGGTGGCCAAATCCAGCAGACCGTTTCCAGCAGACAGATTTGATCGTGTGTACGAGGCCTGACAGAGGATCTTGCAAATTGAACTGGGAGTTCCTGTTGTGTGCGCTGTCTCTCTTCAATCTTTTTTCATGCTTGCCATGGTCAGTTTGAATCAGGGACCCAGTGGAACTGGGAGGATCAAAAGTGTTTTTAAAGAGATAGAAAAAATAAAAAACTAGAAAGGTAGATTTTAAAGAAAATTGATTATTAACCACACACATTTATTACATTTTACTTGGTGGGTTTACTTACGCTTTAATCAAAAAAGGTGAATTCATGTTATTACTGGACATTAGTGGAACTATTTAATTTTGCTTCTCTGAAATGTTATAGACATTCTTGCAAATGTAATCAAAATTTATTGGAGTCAATAAGAAAGGTGAAGAGTGCCGGAAGGGAGAGTTGAAATAGGTAAAGCATATCTATAGACATAATGAAAAATAATATATTAATTTCCATGTTGTATTTCAAATATTTATAGCCTACTCATATTAACTTAAACAATCTTGAAGTTTGTAAACCTACTTTGTAACTATCCCCACTCATTTACTTGCCGGAATTCTGTGACACGTTTTCACTACAGAATACATACAGAATATGGAATACTTTATTAATAAAAGGGAAATTGGGAAATTGTTGAAAACATCTAACTGCCAAATGCAAATAATACACCACTCAACATTTCCCCAAATAATAATTAACATAATTCCAAAATACTATAAAAACAACATAAAATCCTTATCATAAACCAGAACTAAGGGCCAGATTCTCAGCGGCGCTACGACGGAGTATCTCAGATACCCCGTCGTATCGCCGTTTTTTTTGCCTCGTATCTATGCAAGTGATGCTTAGCATCACTTTGGCATAGATACGCTTCAACATCCGACAAGTGTAATACCATTACACTTGCGGATCGTAGTTGTAATGACAACTCCGGCCACTAGGTGGCCTTTACGTTGTTTTCTCATTTGCATATGCAAATGAGGCTAGTACGCCGATTCCCGATCGCTTTTACGCCGCCCCGTCGTCGCGTACGTCGTTTTCGTCCACGTAAGGTTACCCCTGCTTCTATGAGGAGTAACCTTACGAAATACCGTCGGATGCCGTCGGGTGCCGTCGGATGCCATGTTAAGTATGGCGTCGGGTTAGCGTCGGCTTTTTCCGTCGCTTACGTCGTTTTACTAACTCGTTCGCGAATAGGGGCATTGCGTAGTGCCGATCACTAGTGTTGCTCACGAATATTCGCATTGCGAATATTGGCTACGAATATTGCATATTCGAGTATTCGTGAATAACTCGAATATCGCGGCGAATATTCGCAATTTCGAATATTCGTATTTTTCAAATTTCGCAATAAATTTTGCAATAAATTTCGCAAATTTCTTAGAGAATCTGGCCCTAAATCTTTATTTTCAGCACTCGCAGCGAAGAATTCTGTAACTTGATGGCTACAGGTAAAAAATGTTCTGTGTCGCTCTGTGTGGTGCATCAGGGCTGTAACAATCTGTCACTGATAGTACTCCACAGACTGATCATCTTATTGTGGAGTGGGAGGAGTTGTCCAAGATTGAATGTACCGCGAACAACATTCTCCTCTCCAACACTGTTGTTAAAGACTCCAATTCCAATCCAACATCATCACTGGCCTTGCAAATCAGTTTGTTGAGTCTGTTGGTGTCGGACACCTTAAGCCTGCTTCCCTAGCATGCCACTGCATATAAGAGAACGCTGGCCACCAAAAGCTCAAAAAACATCTTCAGCATTGTCCAACAGATGTTAAAGGACCTCAGTCTGCTCAAAAAGTAGAGGCAGCTTTGGCCCTTCCTGTAGAGCACCTCAGTGTTCTTCCTCCAGTCCAGTTTATTATATATGTGCACCCTTAGATACTACCTCAACATCCACTCCTTGGATGGAGATTGGGGTCACTGTTGGCTTCCTCACCATGAAATCCAATACAGATGATTATTAGTGTTGCTCACGAATATTCGCATTGCGAATATTCGCTACGAATATTGCATATTCAAGTATTCGCGTAAAAACTCGAATATCGCGGCGAATATTCGCTATGGTGAATATTCGTATTTTTTCAAATTTATTTTTAAAACAGATCACATCCTAGTGATCTCCATCGACGTCTTAAAGCATTGCTGGTATGATTAGAGACCCTGGGCCGAGTAGCTGAGGCGATCCTTTTATGTTGCCGAAAATTCGCATTGCGAATTTTCGGCAACATAAAAGAATCGCATCAGCTACTCGGCCCTTCTTTTGCATCAGAGCCAATCAGAATACCTCGAATATTTGACAAACGGAATATTGCGCGATTATCTTCTCCGCCCTTCTTTTGCATCAGAGCCAATCAGAATAACTCAAATATTCGGCAAAAAGAATATTGCGCGATATTCCTTTTGCCGAATATTCGAGTTATTCTGATTGGCTCTGATGCAAAAGAAGGGCGGAGAAGATAATCGCGCAATATTCCTGTTGCCGAATATTCGAGTTATTCTGATTGGCTCTGATGCGCCCTTCTTTTGCATCAGAGCCAATCAGAATACCTCGAATATTTGACAAACGGAATATTGCGCGATTATCTTCTCCGCCCTTCTTTTGCATCAGAGCCAATCAGAATAACTCAAATATTCGGCAAAAAGAATATTGCGCGATATTCCTTTTGCCGAATATTCGAGTTATTCTGATTGGCTCTGATGCAAAAGAAGGGCGGAGAAGATAATCGCGCAATATTCCTGTTGCCGAATATTCGAGTTATTCTGATTGGCTCTGATGCGCCCTTCTTTTGCATCAGAGCCAATCAGAATAACTCGAATATTCGGCAAAAGGAATATTGCGCGATTATCTTCTACGCCCTTCTTTTGCATCAGAGCCAATCAGAATAACTCGAATATTCGGCAAAAGGAATATTGCGCGATATTCCTTTTGCCAAATATTCGAGTTAGGCCTCGTACACACGATCAAATCTGTCTGCTGGAAACGGTCTGCTAGACCGTCCCAGCAGACAGATTTGATCGTGTGTACGGGCGAGCCGACGGATTTGGCCACCCGACAGATTTCAAAGCATGCTTTGAAATCTATCGGGTGGGAATCCGTCCGCCCGACATGTCTGCTGGTTAGTACACTTACCAGCAGACATGTCGTCTCGGATTCGGCGCATGCGCGGAAGTGTTTTACTTCCTGGTGCGGTGACGTGGCGGCGTCAACGTTACCGCCACGTCACCGACACGTCAACACGCCGTCTTCTGGCGGGGATTTTGGTTTGCTTGTGTGTACACGCGAGCAAACCAAAATCCTAGCAAACAGATTTGTTCAAATCGGTCGGTCCGACCAATTTGAACAAATAGATTGCCTCGTGTGTACGAGGCCTGATTCTGATTGGCTCTGATGCAAAAGAAGGGCGGAGAAGATAATCGCGCAATATTCCTGTTGCCGAATATTCGAGTTATTCTGATTGGCTCTGATGCGCCCTTCTTTTGCATCAGAGCCAATCAGAATAACTCGAATATTCGGCAAAAGGAATATTGCGCGATTATCTTCTACGCCCTTCTTTTGCATCAGAGCCAATCAGAATAACTCGAATATTCGGCAAAAGGAATATTGCGCGATATTCCTTTTGCCAAATATTCGAGTTAGGCCTCGTACACACGATCAAATCTGTCTGCTGGAAACGGTCTGCTAGACCGTCCCAGCAGACAGATTTGATCGTGTGTACGGGCGAGCCGACGGATTTGGCCACCCGACAGATTTCAAAGCATGCTTTGAAATCTATCGGGTGGGAATCCGTCCGCCCGACATGTCTGCTGGTTAGTACACTTACCAGCAGACATGTCGTCTCGGATTCGGCACATGCGCGGAAGTGTTTTACTTCCTGGTGCGGTGACGTGGCGGCGTCAACGTTACCGCCACGTCACCGACACGTCAACACGCCGTCTTCTGGCGGGGATTTTGGTTTGCTTGTGTGTACACGCGAGCAAACCAAAATCCTAGCAAACAGATTTGTTCAAATCGGTCGGTCCGACCAATTTGAACAAATAGATTGCCTCGTGTGTACGAGGCCTGATTCTGATTGGCTCTGATGCAAAAGAAGGGCGGAGAAGATAATCGCGCAATATTCCTTTTGCCGAATATTCGAGTTATTCTGATTGGCTCTGATGCACCCTTCTTTTGCATCAGAGCCAATCAGAATAACTCGAATATTCGGCAAAAGGAATATTGCGCGATTATCTTCTCCGGCCTTCTTTTGCGTCAGAGCCAATCAGAATAACTCAAATATTCGGCAAAAGGAATATTGCATGATATTCCTTTTGCCGAATATTCAAGTTATTCTGATTGGCTCTGATGCAAAAGAAGGTGCATCAGAACCAATCAGAATAACTCGAATATTCGGCAAAAGGAATATCGCGCAATATTCCTTTTGCCGAATATTCGAGTTATTCTGATTGGCTCTGATGCAAAAGAAGGGCGGAGAAGATAATCACGCAATAGGAATATTGCGCGATTATCTTCTCCGCCCTTCTTTTGCCCCCTTATTCTCCCTTTAAGTAGAGTTAGTGTAGAGTTATTGTTCAGTGCATATTAGTTTAGTAATACAGGAAATGATCTCCGTTTATGGGAATTTCGCAATCATTTTCGCATTAGCGAAATTTCACAAAAATTTTTTTGGATAAAATATCACGAATATTCAATATTAGCGAATATTCGCGAATTCTTCTATATATTTGCGCAATATCACGAAATCGAATATGGCGTATTCCGCTCAACACTAATGATTATCCTCACACCATGTGACAAAGTTATCCACCAGAGTCTTATACTCAGTCTCATCCCCATCCCTGATACATCCCACTACCACAGAATCATCCGAAAACTTATGAAGATGTCTGGTCACTGAAATCAGTGGGATAGACAGTAAAAAAAAAGGGAGAGAGAACTGTCCCCTGCGGAATCCCAATAATGCTACTCACCCTTCCTGACACACAGTCTTGTAAATTCACATACTGCGGTCTTCCTGTCAGGTAGTCTACAATCCATGACACAAGGTAAACATCAACCTGTCTTGCTGCTAGCTTCTCACCCAAGAGATCTGGCCTAATAGTCTCAAAAGTACAGGAGACGTAAGAGTACATGACTCTCACAGTACTTGCTGGTTTATCCAGGTGTGATTTAGCATGAAAATTATAGCATCCTCAACCCCCAGTTCGGGCTGGTATGCAAACTGCAAAGGGTCTAAACATTTACTAACCATGGGTTGTAACTAAAATAAAACAAGGTCTTCATGGAGTGGGAGGTCAAAGCCACTGGTCTATAATCCTTGGAGCCACAAGGAGGTGGTATCTTTAGAACATGGACAAGAGAGGACGTCTTCCACAACACATTAACCTTTCATAGACTCAGGGTCAGTTTAAAGACCTGTTTAGGAACACTCCCCTGCGGGTCTGCACATGCCCTAAGCACCCTGGGGCTAAGTCCATAAGGGCCTGCTATTTTTCCTGCCTTAAGTCTCCTCAGCTACCTACTCACCTGATCAGCTGTACTCACCCTATCAGTAGGCATGTTAGAGGGGCTTCGTGATTAGCTAGAATTGGCACTAAGAGCACATATCTTTACCCCCACTCCAGTCCTGCTAGAAGACTGAAGCTCCTGCTGAGGCTAAACCCTTCTCTATATTTTGCCCCACTCAACTTACCCAATTATTTTCACATATGCAAAATGTATTCATGCTAAGTTTGTATTTGAATACAGAGCCATCCACAGGAAACATTATCTGAGCAGAATCAGCACTGATCAACTTCAGACATGACATCTCTCCTGTGGTTACTTTTCATTGTGTCTTTAGTACAATGTGTGTTAC
Organism: Rana kukunoris; assembly: GCA_029574335.1. NCBI lineage: Eukaryota > Metazoa > Chordata > Amphibia > Anura > Ranidae > Rana > Rana kukunoris. The sequence continues at coordinate 7,660 of JAJQKJ010001091.1, forward strand.
TTTTCATTTAGTTTACTTATTTGAAAGTTTAAAAAAGCTATAGGATAAATTATATTACACAATGTAATATATATTTTTCAGATGTCACATCACAAATCTCAATGATGGAGTCTGGTCCTGGGATTGTGAAGCCATCAGGGACTCTGGAAATGACCTGTACAGTGACCGGAGCTTCCCTCACTGACAGTACTAACGTGCATGGTGTGACCTGGGTCCGTCAATCTGAAAGGAAACATATGGTGTGGTTGGGCACAGTGGCGTAACCAGAGTTATGGGCGCCCGGGGCAGAATTTTTTTTTTGCCCCCCCCCCCCTTGTATAATCATCCACTCTGGTTATAAGGATCTGTAATGTATCCCTCTCAGGGCTTTCAGCATGCAAGGGGTAAATTATTGCAGGATTAATCATTTAACCCCTTATTGTAAGGGATTAACAGACTGACCCCCCCCCCCACAACCACAGATCCCCCATCACAGACTGACCCCCCCCACAATCACAGATCCCCCATCACAGACTGACCCCCTAAATAACAGACCTCTCATCACAGATGGATCCCCCCAATCACAGATAGACCCCCCACAATCACAGACCCCCTATTTAACAGACCTCAGACAGTAACCCCCACCATAGTGCAGACCTCAGACAGTAACCCCCACCATAGTGCAGACCTCAGACAGTAACCCCCAGTAGTGCAGACCTCAGACAGTAACCCCCACAATAGTGCAGACCTCAGACAGTAACCCCCACAATAGTGCAGACCTCAGACAGTATACCCCAGCAAAGTGCAGACCTCAGACAGTATACCCCAGCATAGTGCAGACCTCAGACAGTATACCCCAGCATAGTGCAGACCTCAGACAGTAACCCCATAATAGTGCAGACCTCAGACAGTAACCCTCATAATAGTGCAGACCTCAGACAGTAACCCCCATAATAGTGCAGACCTCAGACAGTAACCCCCATAATAGTGCAGACCTCAGACAGTAACCCCCATAATAGTGCAGACCTCAGACAGTAACCCCCATAATAGTGCAGACCTCAGACAGTAACCCCCATAATAGTGCAGACCTCAGACAGTAACCCCCATAATAGTGCAGACCTCAGACAGTAACCCCCATAATAGTGCAGACCTCAGACAGTAACCCCCATAATAGTGCAGACCTCAGACAGTAACCCCCATAATAGTGCAGACCTCAGACAGTAACCCCCAGTAGTGCAGACCTCAGAGAGTAACCCCCAATAGTGCAGACCTCAGACAATAACCCCCAGTAGTGCAGACCTCAGACAGTAACCCCCAGTAGTGCAGACCTCAGACAGTAACCCCCAATAGTGCAGACCTCAGACAGTAACCCCCAATAGTGCAGACCTCAGACAGTAACCCCCAATATTGCAGACCTCAGACAGTAACCCCCAATAGTGCAGACCTCAGACAGTAACCCCCAATAGTGCAGACCTCAGACAGTAACCCCCAGTAGTGCAGACCTCAGACAATAACCCCCAGTAGTGCAGACCTCAGACAATAACCCCTAGTAGTGCAGACCTCAGACAGTAACCCCCACAATAGTGCAGACCTCAGACAGTAACCCCCACAATAGTGCAGACCTCAAACAGTAACCCCCAGTAGTGCAGACCTCAGACATTAACCCCCACAATAGTGCAGACCTCAGACAGTAACCCCCAGTAGTGCAGACCTCAGACAGTAACCCCCAATAGTGCAGACCTCAGACAGTAACCCCCAGTAGTGCAGACCTCAGACAGTAACCCCCAGTAGTGCAGACCTCAGACAGTAACCCCCAGTAGTGCAGACCTCAGACAGTAACCCCCAGTAGTGCAGACCTCAGACAGTAACCCCCAGTAGTGCAGACCTCAGACAGTAACCCCCAGTAGTGCAGACCTCAGACAGTAACCCCCAGTAGTGCAGACCTCAGACAGTAAACCCCAGTAGTGCAGACCTCAGACAGTAACCCCCAGTAGTGCAGACCTCAGACAGTAACCCCCAGTAGTGCAGACCTCAGACAGTAACCCCCCCAAGTAGTGCAGACCTCAGACAGTAACCCCCAGTAGTGCAGACCTCAGACAGTAACCCCCAGTAGTGCAGACCTCAGACAGTAACCCCCAGTAGTGCAGACCTCAGACAGTAACCCCCAGTAGTGCAGACCTCAGACAGTAACCCCCACAATAGTGCAGACCTCAGACAGTAACCCCCACAATAGTGCAGACCTCAGACAGTAACCCCCACAATAGTGCAGACCTCAGACAGTAACCCCCACAATAGTGCAGACCTCAGACAGTAACCCCCACAATAGTGCAGACCTCAGACAGTAACCCCCACAATAGTGCAGACCTCAGACAGTAACCCCTATAATAGTGCAGACCTCAGACAGTAACCCCCATAATAGTGCAGACCTCAGACAATAACCCCCAGTAGTGCAGACCTCAGACAATAACCCCCAGTAGTGCAGACCTCAGACAGTAACCCCCACAATAGTGCAGACCTCAGACAGTAACCCCCACAATAGTGCAGACCTCAAACAGTAACCCCCAGTAGTGCAGACCTCAGACATTAACCCCCACAATAGTGCAGACCTCAGACAGTAACCCCCAATAGTGCAGACCTCAGACAGTAATCCCCAATAGTGCAGACCTCAGACAGTAACCCCCAGTAGTGCAGACCTCAGACAGTAACCCCCAATAGTGCAGACCTCAGACATTAACCCCCAATAGTGCAGACCTCAGACATTAACCCCCAATATTGCAGACCTCAGACATTAACCCCCAGTAGTGCAGACCTCAGACAATAACCCCCAGTAGTGCAGACCTCAGACAATAACCCCCAGTAGTGCAGACCTCAGACAGTAACCCCCAGTAGTGCAGACCTCAGACCTCAGACAGCGGCGTGTGTGGTTTCCCTCAAGCGCGGGCTCCTCCTCCTCTGTGGGTGTGAACAGAGAGGAGGGCCGCCGCCGGGTGTACCAAGATGGCCGCCGCTCCGGAGCTAGGCCGAAGCCGGGGACTTTCCTAGGCCGAGGCTCCGGAACGCTCCGCGGAGCCGGTGGATGGATTTGCCCCCCCCCCCCATTTTTCACCTGGTGCGACAGCCCCCCCTGCCCCCCCCCCCGCTACGCCAGTGGTTGGGCATAATATTTTATGATGCAAGCACAACTTATGCCAGCTCTGTTCAAGGACGGGTGACTCTGACTAGAGACACAAATAAAAGAGAAGTGTTTTTAAAACTCACTGGAATGAAACCTGAAGAATCCGCCACATATTATTGTGCAAGATACGCACAGCGTATAATGTACCTAAAAGCATGTCCATTAACTGATTTACATTTTATAAATACATGGTTATAAAAAGTAAAACTTGTATTTGTTTTTAGTTTTGGATAGAATGCAGATGGTTCAGAATATCTATTATATTATTATTGCTGTCTGTGCCCCTGTTAGAGAGAATTAACCTCTTTATTTGTCCTGTTTACCATTATCATTGAAAGTGAAAGTAAAAGAAAATCCCACATTTTGGACTGTCCCCAGAAAAGTAATAGAGGGGAAATCTTCCAATGGAGACACTAGCTCTGGTGACCTGAGGGTCCCCAATGGATTTCCTTATTTTGCAGGGAATTTTACTTCCTGTTTGGCCATGGGAAAGGAAGTGAAGGTAAATCTCCCCAACGAGACACAGATGGGAAAGAAGAATTGACAGGGGTTATAACCATCCCTTACTCTATCCAAAATGGAAAAACAAATTGCCTATAGTTCTACTTTATTTTTTAAAGGTGAATGCATGCTATAACTGGCTATTGGTTGAACTATTCTATTTTGTTTCTCTGAAATTTGGCAGACATTCTAGTGTAGCGGGGGTATTTTTGCCTCTAAATCTTGTGTTAATATTGTGTAATGATATTTCAGGATTGTTATAGATTGGTATTTGGCACCATCTAGTGGCCAAAAATGAGAGATGCACTTAATTCATGTTTGTCTTCAAGAACATGAGGAGGGATTATGCAAATGGCCTCCAATGAACTCTCGGCAAGGGGACGGAAGTACATGTGGGGAAGGTTATAAAAAGCCTTGTGGTGGCCATCTTAGGTCTCTTGCCCATGAGGCACATGGCTTGCTAAGAGAGCTCTGTGTGTGACTGTTTTTCACAGAGCTCTGGCCTACTTTGTTGCTAAGACAAATCAGTTATTTTCGGGGAGGTAACGTAGAACTCCCAAACATTTTTGAAGCAGAATACCAGTGTGTGTAACCCAGCGGTCCTTTGGGGAGGTAACGGAGAACTCCTGATCGTCTGTGGAAGAGAACGACGTGACAGTGCTGACTGGCAGCAGGACTGAGACAACTGGAGCGGAGGTTCACAACTTTCCAGACCTGGTGTGGTGAGAGGGCTGTCACCCAGAAGTTATTTAACACCCTTAACACACTTAGACTCATTTCACAGAGTTGCTGGTACCTGTAGTCCTACAGGGAGGTCTCATTCAAATAGACTGAGTTCAATTAGGCCTAAAAGCCTATGCTTCATTGAGGGCTGACTGACGATTAAGGTATACCTACACCGAAGGCATCTACAAGTGTGCTGTATAGCAGGAATTGTTATCACTCTTCAGTTATGTTACTTTATTACTTGTTAAACCATTAGTTTACAAACACTGCAGTATAATAGCTAGCCGAAGAAAGAAGATCAGAGACTACACTTCTCACTGGGAGGGTTTGTGCTTTGGACACAGTGAGAAAAAAGCTGCCTTATACCTCAGGGGAAGCTCTTGAGAAATTGTATTGTGCTGTGTTAATATCCTTGCATTAGTATGTTTGGTGCGGCCGTACTGGAAGTGGGAAGGTGGTCAGTGTCAAGGCATTGTCACTCTGAGCACTAGTCCCACTTGGAGACGCGCCGCAGTAGAGGCTCGAGGGACCTTTAAGTGTTAATAATTTTTGTACACTCATTGCACTATTATAGTAAGTTTGTATGTTGATACAGTTATTATAACTATTGTCTTTATACCAGTTCTAGTAAACTTACATTCTGGTTGATCACAATTGGTGTAAGGCTTGTTCATTATTCTAACAGCTGGAACAACGGATGCTCAGATAACGGTAAACGTACACTATATACACATTGTTATGGTGGGATTGCTCCGTTTAGTGAAAGTTTCATATCAGCACTGCACCACAGCTGTGTCAAGGGGAGCGAGACCAAATCATTGGGGGGTTGTTAAAGCAGAGTACAGGCCCAATCAATTACCAGCAGCTCCTTCGGGGGTAAGTGCTACACGTGGGGGCTCGTCCGGGATCCTGTCTCTCTGCAAGTGAAACCCGCCCTTTTGGTGCTAGTATGGACCCCCTTACAGTGGTTCAGTGGTGCGAAGAGGAAGGCGCACGCCCAGAAGCGAGTGTGGAGGTCGAACACCTGGGTGAGAACTGGGATGAAGAAGAGGTCAGGACCATTGTAAAACATTTGTCTCCTCATAGGAAAGCTTGGGTGATTGCCCTCAGGCCAGCCCGAGGGACTGACCGCACCCATGCACTATTGGAATGGAAAGAGAAAGTACCAGGGTGTTTCCGTGGGAAGAGTGTGCAGCTGACTGATAAGATGAAGATTTGCATAACATATCCACAGACTCCAGACAAGAGCCCTACCAGTTCAAAGCAGGGGGAGTCAGCTTCAAGGAAAGGGTACTCCCGGTCAATGCCGACCACAAGTGGTCTAGAGTTCGCCACGCCCAGGAGGGACGGAGATGAAGTGCCAAGCACCAGCCAGAAGGATCTCCAACTGGAACAGCAATTAGCTACTTTGAAGCGACAGTATCGCATTATACAAGAGGAGTTCCAGGAAACCTCTAGAATGATTGAGGAGCAGGTAAAAGAGCTAAGTACTAAGAGAAAGGGCTCAAGCGGCAGCCATCTGAAACAAAAACCTGCCTCAGTTACTCGAAGACTTCCCCATGGTGACTTGCCAGAAGTAACAATCAAAAAGGACTTTAAGATTTCTGGCCAGATAGGCGAAAAGGAACAGAAAGACAAGCTGTCCTATACAAACCTCATGCGTCAGATCGACATGGGGCTACAGAAAGGGTATCCTAAATCTGAGATTGTGGAAGCAGTGGTAGAAGCCATTAGTCCCGGTCTAAGTATCAGAGGCATGCTGGAAATTAAGAATGGATTAACCCTTGTGCAACTTAGGAGAATATTTAAAAGCCATTTCAAGAAGGAAAATGCTTCTGAACTTTATCACCAACTGATAAATCTGGCACAGGACAGTGGAGAAACTCCTTTCCTGTTCAGGGCTATTGAGCTGAAGGACAGCCTGTTGTTAGCCTCACAGGGAGAAGACTCGGTTGAGCACTTTGGGACTGAATTGATCCAAAAGAAATTCCTGAGGACCGTGACCACAGGACTAAGAAGTGACTGTGTCAAGTTTCAGCTAAGGCAGTATTTAGATGATCCGTCCATTTCAGATGAGGTACTCATAGTAAAAACTGGCGAAGCAGTTAATATGGAGATGGAAAGGGAGTAAAAGCACAAGACAAGTCAAAAGTCTGAATCTTGTTTGCGCTGTGGTGACAGTACCTAAAAGGTAATGTGCAATAGAGGGGGAAAGGGAGAGAGTGGTGTTCCCCAGGGGATGGTGAAGTGATGGAAACAGGTGGGTCTTCTAAGTGACAAAAAATGAAATGAACATATAAAAGGCAATGTGAACAGTGAAGTGATGGAAACAAGTGGGTCTTCAAAGTGACAACAAATAAAATGAGCATATAAAAGGCAATGTGAACAGTGATGACAATGGATGTCCGTGACAATGTCAAAATAAATCAAACATGGTGATATATGATTGGCATAATAGAACGCATAATAATCTCAGTCCTGTGGACAAAGCAGAAATGCAAAGGTCCAAATGCAGCATACAGCTGAGTGCCAAAGAGGAATCGAAATACAGCCAGGTGGGTGAAGATGCAGTGAAGAAATCCAAACGTGCAGCCTACACCTCTAGTGGTCCTATCAGCTTACCTCTAGGCTATCACATATAGCCAAACAGAAGGGACAGCGATATCCTGGCGGATGAGGGACAAATAAAAAACCATATAGAGTAGTCCCATCACCACTGGGGAGCCTCTGCTTAAAATCAAATGGTGTGCACTTACACAGAATCTAGAGAGGGGGTGCCTATCTCCACGAGCAGCGAGCTCGTCAGAAACCTGGTGCTTCTCTGGTGCCACTGCCTGTCTTAGTACTGGTCTGCCAACGATTTAGACAATGGTATTGCGGGCAGGGAAAAGAGAAGGAAGGCACATCGCATAATACAGCAAAGGATAATTTAATAAAGCATAGCATAAATAAAACTCACATGAAACAATCTGAGGCGGTCGTACATCAACGAGCAGCGGGCTCGTCTACCGTCCGTCAGGTGTTTGCAAAGGGTCCAGTGCTCCAATCCCGACGCGTATTCGTCACACCACGTGACTTCATCAAGGGTTAGCACTTGGACACAAGTCTATGTTTAAATAGGGTCTGTGGAATAGGACGCCCAGCGGCCATTTTGCCGAAGTCCACATACGATTCAACACAGGCTAGCAAGTGCCACCTCTAGCGCCATCATGCCTGGGTTATTTTTGCATTTGAGATAATACTAAATCTCACTGTGAAGAACGTCCTGGGCGGGGCAAACCTAAATAAAAGACATCTACATGAAAGCAGACACAGAGTGGACATGTATATAAAATGGGATATTGAAACATGGATAATGTAAAACACAAACAAGCTGGGACTCCCTCCATGGGATCTCAGCATATGAGGAATGGTGAGCAAAACCAATCCTAATGATGTGACCCATACAAAGGGTCATGAGGGTGAACCCCCAAATAGCACCCTCATTAGGATGGTAAAACTGGAGCATGAATGGCAGTAAAAGATGGCAGGGACGGTGTTGCATACTGGAACCAATAGGATTAAAAATAATATTTAAAGGATATGTTAAAATATATATAGAAATATATATAAAATTATATATAAAAATGTATATAAAAAGGGGAGCAACTCTCCGTCCGCACAGGACAAACTAAAAGTGATCCCCCTCTAGTGCAGAGAGTGTACCAAATGAAAATACCGAACGGAGCACTGTACACAGCGGCACCCGACACACGGCTAACAAAAACCAGCAATTAATAATAAAAGGCAAACCATATCTGCAATTTGTCTCTAAGTATCAAAGTGCCTAAATTATGTGACATGGAAAGGGAGGAAGAATAGATCCTAAAAGTCACTCAGAAAGCAGTTAAGGTCGAACTCAATATTGAGTCCTTTGGGCGTGAGGGTGTCCATACAAAAAATATATTTGGATTCAAGCTGGCTTAGGGACCTAACTTTGTGGCCCCCTCGCCATGGTCTAGAATATGGAACTATCCCCCAAAACTTAAGCTGTGATGGATCTTTCCGGTGAGCTTTGGCAAAGTGACGAGATACACTATGATTGGGGAACCCGCATTCAATGTTTTTTACATGGTCTTTGATGCGGATTCTCAGAAGCCTCTTGGTACGACCAATGTATTGAAGGCCACAGCTACATTCTAGGGCGTAAACTGCACCTTCTGTATTGCATCCAATAAAATCTCTTACTTCATATTGTGTATAATTGCTATTGGACTTAAATGTGGTGACTTTAGCATTTGGTCGTTTTGTGTGAGTGCAAGAATAACATCTTTTGCAAGGGTAAAACCCTTTGCCAGTGAAGAAGGAGAACATTTTCTTCGGGGGATCTATCACACTCTTAACCAATTGGTCACGCAAGGTGGGGGCCCTTTTATAGATGAAGCTCGGTCTGTCTGGTAGCAGGTCTCTAAGGTCCCTGTCAGCCTTCAATATGTGCCAGTGACGTTGAATGACCTTTTCTATCTTTCTAAATTGTACACTGTATTCCATCACCACAGGTACCAGGTCCTTCCTACTTATCGGCTTCTTGTTTTCCAGGAGGTTACTTCTCGGTATCTTTGATACTTCCTCTATTCTTTCCTTGATATAGGTATCGTTATATCCTTTTTCAACTAATCTGTCACCAATTTTTTTGGCCTGAACTTGGAACTCATCTAGCCTAGTGCAATTACGTCTTAGACGTACCAACTGGCCCTTAGGTAGATTAAAGAGCCAGTTCTTGTGGTGGCAACTAGTAATGGGGAGATAGCTGTTGCGATCAACATTTTTACCCCTCCCTCCTTGCTTGTGTGTTCCGTCTGTGAAGAAGGTCCTTGTGTCAAAGATCCCATTATTCCTAGAGATTTCCAGATCCAGGAAGGGTATGGTGTGTTCTTCTATCTGCCAAGTCAATATGATATTTTTAGAGTTGGTGTTCAAACTCTCAAAGAAGGCAACAAGTGACTGGTGATCTCCTTTCCATAGTATAAAGATATCGTCGATATACCTTTTATATAGCAAAAGATCCATGGGCTGATTAGTGAATATCGACTCCTCTTCCCATTTAGACATGAAAAGTCCCGCGACACTGGGTGCAAATTTTGCCCCCATCGCCACCCCGGTCTTTTGTTGGTAGTATTGGTTCTTGTACCAGAGGTGGCTGTGTTTAAGACAAAAGTCTAAACACTTGATGATGTACTTCCTTTGTACACATGGGAGCTCAGTATAGTTGCGAAGCCCCCATTTGGTGGAGTCGCAGGCTAGATGATGGGGAATGATGGTATATAATGACGATACATCCGCCGTTGCCATCAATAGTGGTCCATCCTCATTCATCTCATCCAGAAGTTGCAGCATGTCTTTTGTGTCCTTAAGATATGCGCGCGTATTCTGGACGGCCGGTTGTAAAAACCGGTCTACATATTGACCAAGTCTGGCTGTGATGGAATCTATCCCGTTCACTATTGGTCTAAAGGGAGGGTTTTCTTTATCTTTATGGATCTTGGGTAATGCATAGATGATGGGAGTTCTGCAGGCCTCAGGGATCAAGTATCTGGCCTCTTTTTTTATCAAGGACTCCCTTTTTTAAACCCAGGTGTACTACTTGTTCGAGTTCTTTTTTCCATTTAAAAATTTGATTTTTTGACATAAGGCAGTGGGTCTCGGAATCATCAAGCAATTTCATCATACCTGTGTGATATTGTTCCGTGGTTAATAGAACAATCCCCCCACCCTTATCCGAGGGCCTGATCACAAGATCTTTCTTTGTCCTAAGTTTTTTAATCCCGATTTTCATAGATATAGGTTCCTCCATTTTTTTGAAAGTAAGGTTTTTGATTTCTTCTGTTACCATGTGTCTGAATACCTCTATGTGTTTACCATCTTTTACCTTAGGGTTAAAAGTAGATTTGTTCCTTAACTGACTGTGCACCAATACCATCGTCTGAGTCGTTGGCAGACCAGTACTAAGACAGGCAGTGGCACCAGAGAAGCACCAGGTTTCTGACGAGCTCGCTGCTCGTGGAGATAGGCACCCCCTCTCTAGATTCTGTGTAAGTGCACACCTTTTGATTTTAAGCAGAGGCTCCCCAGTGGTGACGGGACTACTCTATATGTTTTTTTATTTGTCCCTCACATGTACCATCGGATTCGAGACCTACGAGGTCCACCACCTCACCCTGTAGGAGTGCATCCATCCGCCAGGATATCGCTGTCCCTTCTGTTTGGCTATATGTGATAGCCTAGAGGTAAGCTGATAGGACCACTAGAGGTGTGGGCTGCACGTTTGGGTTTCTTCACTGCATCTTAACCCACCTGGCTGCTGGAACTTTGTATTTCGATTCCTCTTTGGCACTCAACTGTATGCTGCATTTGGACGTTTGCATTTCTGCTTTGTCCACAGGACTGAGATTATTATGCGTTCTAATATGCCAATCATATATCACCATGTTTGATTTATTTTGACATTGTCACGGACATCCATTGTCATCACTGTTCACATTGCCTTTTATATGCTCATTTTATTTTTTGTCACTTTGAAGACCCACTTGTTTCCATCACTTCACTGTTCACATTGCCTTTTATATGTTCATTTCATTTTTTGTCACTTAGAAGGCCCACCTGTTTCCATCACTTCACCATCCCCTGGGGAACACCACTCTCTCCCTTTCCCCCTCTATTGCACATTACCTTTTAGGTACTGTCACCACAGCGCAAACAATATCACTTGTCTCAACATTTTTTCTCGTCCATTTGGATAGACCTATCTTTTGTTTGCTGCAGTGTATTTTCCCCTGTCCCTCTCCCCTGGCCCAACCCCTTCCATCCATTTCAGTGCAGGAGTTTCACCCATCACAAAAGTCTGAATCTGTTGTGGGAGTCAGAGTGGCCGGCACGACTCATAGCAATTCAGAGATCGGGGTCCTGAAGACTCAGCTGTCCAGAATAATGGAGATGGTGACCGATGCGTTGGATGTCAGGTCTGAGATAACTACACTGAAGTTACAAGTAGCCCAGATGCTGGCGGCGATAAACAGGCTGACGACAAAACATACTGAGCTGTCTGATAATGGTGCCACATGGCAGAATGCACCCCCGGCCTCGTTTTCTGTACCTCGCCAGGAGCCAACAAATCAAGATGTCTGTTTCAACTGTGGAGGTGAGGGTCACTAGCAGCGAGCATGTCCTAGCCCGAGGGGAGCAGCAGATTGTAGTAGACCTCAGAGAAGTAACCCAAGGATCGAAGGAAGATATGGGCCTTCAAGAAGAACGTTCCCTGAAACTGAGAGGGAGCAACGGAGTAGACCCACAGTTTATGTCATCTCAGTGAGCAATACTCATCGGCCTTCCAATCGATGCCAGAAAAGGCGTCCCCAATGCCAGAAGCTGAAGAAAGCACGAGTTCAGTCATGCCAGCCCATTGTTCCAGATGCTCCCAACTAGGGATGAGCCGAACACCCCCGCGTTCGGTTCGCACCAGAACCGTCGAACAGTCCGATCGTTCGCACGAACATTTAGAACCCCATTGAAGTCTATGGGACTCGAACGTTCGAATTCAAAAACGGTTGTTTTAAAGACCAATTTTCAAGTTATTGTTGGAAAACGTCTTTCAGAACCCGGGTCTTGCCCCAGGGAACATGTATCAATGGAAAAAAAGTCTTAAAAACGGTCGTTTTTTCAGAAGCAGGACTCCTGAATAAACGACAGTTTTTAAAACTTTTTTTTCCGTTGATAGTAGTATCAATGGGAAAAAAAAAAAAAGTTTTTAAAACGGTCGTTTTAAAGACCAATTTTCAAGTTATTGTTGGAAAACGTCTTTCAGAACCCGGGTCTTGCCCCAGGGAACATGTATCAATGGAAAAAAAAGTCTTAAAAACTGTTGTTTTTTCAAGAGCAGGACTCCTGAAAAAACGACCGTTTTTAAAACTTTTTTTCCATTGATAGTAGTATCAATGGAAAAAAATAAGTTTTAAAAACGGTTGTTTCGTTTCACTCGAATTTGCCGCGAACGATCGTTTTTGTTCGAAATTCGACGAATGGTCGAACGGACGATGTTCGAGTCGAACATACGTTCGTTTCGAACGCAAAGCTCATCCCTACTCCCAACAGGTTTTCTGCCCAGTTAGTAGGCCCTTCGTCCATAATGCCTGTCCTGATTGGAGGAATTTACACAAGAGCCCTTCTTGATTCAGGTGCTCAAGTAACTTTGTTGACCAGAGGCTTTTACAAGAGGTATTTGCCATACATGCCCCTGCAAAAGTTGGAAGATATGGAGATTCAGGGTATTCAAGCAGAAGATTACCCTTGTGACGGATATCTGCGGATCAAGTTGTCATGTGACCCATTGAGGACTGGGAAGCCTCAGGACTTTGACACGCTATCTATTGTGTGTGCTCGGTTGCCAGGGTCCCCAAGCAGTCTGCTAATCATAGGGACAAACACAGATCTGGTGAAGCAGCTGTTAGCCCCTGGTGTTCCCAGACGTGATTCCTTATCTTCCCTGCCAACAGATAGGCCAGAGGTGCCTCCCTCTTCCATGGTGGATGGGAAAGGATCCACAACAAAGACAAAAGAAACTAAACTGCATGAGAATAAAACAGTTAAACAGGGAAAGGTGACCAGTGAGCCTTCGGTGTGCGCACCAGTGAAGCAGAGGAAACAAAGATTAATTTCTCAATTCAAGAGATCGACCTATGACCGACTGGAAAAATGCTCTGAAGAGATGTGCCCTGCTGCAAGGAGAAATTCTGAGATGCCTGGTCCTTCTGTTGATGATTCAGAAAGTTTCGACCCCATCTCACCCCTTGACACATCTGTACTAGATACCATAGTGACAGCTGTAAGTGCACAGAACAGCTCCCCATCACATGAGAATTGGTGGGAGGCTCCTCTGTCAGACTTCTGCAACCGCCTAGAGGCAAAAATGTGTAAGAGAGCCAAAAGAACTCCTGATCGTCTGTGGAAGAGAACGACATGACAGTGCTGACTGGCAGCAGGACTGAGACAACTGGAGCGGAGGTTCACAACTTTCCAGACCTGTTGTGGTGAGAGGGCTGTCGCCCAGAAGTTATTTAACACCCTTAACACACTTAGACTCATTTCACAGAGTTGCTGGGACCTGTAGTCCTACAGGGAGGTCTCATTCAAATAGACTGAGTTCAATTAGGCCTAAAAGCCTATGCTTCATTTTTTTTAACTCAATAAATTGTTATTGAAGTGTAATACAAGGTACAAAGTTAAGGTATGCAAACAGAACGATTCCTTACATTTACTCTGTCGTATCAAGATCAGGATTAACATCAACATAAATTGTGGAACTGCCACAGTGTGTGACAGAGAGGGTATAACACAGCACAAACAACATATGTGGGATTACAACAAAAAGAGTCGATAATTTTGCTCCTAACGTAATATAACACGGCACTCAAGGACCAGCGAATGGATATATGCTCAGCATATGAGGGTGAAAGAGGGGGCATCACCATTCGGGCACCCCATTCGGGTACTATTCTGTGCCCGCACGGTCGAGTCCCCTCCCCTCTTTCCAGTATCCACCCTGTCATGTAGACAGGGTATCATAGGGTAATTTACATTACAATGACGTGGGGGTATCGTTCAAAGATGAGAGGTGAGTGCTTTATGTAGGCCAGAAGTATCTAACCAGTCAGTCCATTGGTGCCATTTTCTGAGCATCTGAGTTTTATTTCCCTGACGCAGTGCTAAGGTTGTTTCATAAGTGAAATGGGTATGTGTGGTGTCAATTACGTCACAGAGAGTGGGGGGGTCAGGATCCCTCCATCTCCTAGCAATACTAAGGCGTGCCGCTAAGAGAACATGGATTATGATCATCCTCGACGGGTTGGGGAAACGCTCTACATTCAGAGAGAGCAGTGCCAACGACGGCTGTCCGTCTATTTTTATTTTTGTGACTTCAAAAAGGAGGTAAAACACTGAGTGCCAAAAGATAGTAAGGGTAGGGCAATCCCAGAAAGCATGTAGGAGGTCACCTTTTTTGCCACACTTCCTCCAACAAGTGTTTTCCAATGAGGTGTTGAATTTGGACATTCTGTCTGGGGTTAAATACCAACGATAGGTCAGTTTAAACGCAAGTTCCCACAGAGTGGAACAACACGTAGCTTTATAAGTGGAGTGACATGCCTTTTCCCATTGATCTAACAGGAGTGCTTGTCCTAGGTCTCTTTCCCACCTAGATAAGGCTGTGGAGCTAGTGAATGTAGCTTTGGAGCCAAGCAGAGCGTAGAACATTGATATTCCCTTTGTGTGAGCCTTAGGAGATCTGTAGAAAATCCAGGCTTTCTGTGGTATTGTACAGGCCCTCTGTGAAAGTGATAAAAGGCAATGTCGAGTTCTTAAATATAGGAATAGGTCAGAATTTGGGAGTTGGTACTGTGTTTGGAGGTCTGAGAAAGTTTTGATGGCGTCACCATCCGTCAGATTGAATATGTGGGTTAGCCCTTTGGTTTTCCAGCTGGTGTAGGAGGCGGAAGTCATCATAAGTTGCAGGGTCTCTATAGGAATGGGAAGTGCGGAGTGGACGTCGTGAGGCAGGGTCGTCTGTGTGAAATGGGTCCAAACTTTGAGAGTAGCTAGTATGGTCGGGGACATGAGGGGGGGGGGTCTTGACACCCAGTGAGCTGGCGAACAGCCATGCGGAGAGGTTGTTGTGTGGGACTAAGGCTTTTTCTATGTTACCCCATATCGTGAGAGGTGGGCTGGGCAGGAACCATTCTCTAGTTTGGGTAAGGATGGAAGCCATGTAGTAGTCACGGAAGTTGACATACCCCAGGCCCCCGGCTAGGCGGTGTTTCACCAGTTGAGTGTGACTACATCTGGCCTTCTTGCCCTTCCAGACATAATGTGACAAGATCGATTGTAGTGATGCAAAGTACCTAAGGGGTATAGGGATGGGGATAGTCCGAAAGAGGTATAGTATTTGGGGAAGATGGAACATTTTAAATGCCGCTAGGCGGCCTACCCACGAGAATTTAAAGGACGCCAACCTGGTGAGATCTACTTGCAATTTAGTGCGAATCGGTAGATAGTTGAGAGAAAATAATTGTTTTGTAGAAGAGCTGAGCTGGATTCCCAGATATGTTATGCTGTTCTCTGCCCACACATATGGGAATTCACGTTTAATCTGGTTTCTAGTGAGTTTGTCCAAGCCCAGGTCAAGAATGTATGACTTTGTCTCATTGGCTTTGTAGAAGGAGACATCTCCGAACCAGGCAAGCGTCCTCTGCACCTCAGGGAGGGAGCGGGCCGGGTCAGTAATCATGAGGATCACGTCGTCAGCGAATAGGCTGATTTTGTGGTCCGCGCCCACTATGTGTATACCAGAGATGTTTACATTGGATCTTATGCTTTCTGCTAGGGGTTCCATAACAAGATTAAATATTAAGGGTGACAGCGGACATCCCTGTCTCGTGCCATTGGAGATCGGAAAGGGAGTGGAAAGAGTATCCGCTGAGAGCACGCGAGCTGAGGGGTTGGAGTATAGTGCCATGATGGCAGCATGGATATTGCCAGAGAGGCCAAATTTAGTCAGCACTGCTGATATATACCCCCAGTGGACCCTGTCAAAGGCCTTCTCTGCGTCAAGGGATAGAAGCAGAGAAGGCACTTTGGTGGTCTCAACGTGGTGTAAGACATTAATCATTCGCCTGGTAGCGTCTGAGGCTTGATGCCCCTTGGTGAAGCCCGATTGATCTTGAGATATGAGAGAGGCTACAATGTTTTCTAGCCTATTGGCTATGAGCTTGGCATATATTTTCAAATCCATGTTCAACAAAGAGATGGGGCGGAAATTTTTTGGGGAAACCGGTTCTTTGCCCGGTTTAGGCAGGGTCACCACTGTGGCGGCAAGCATTTCGGCGGGGAAGGAGGCGGAGTTAGCAGCTAGGTTGAAAGTTTGGCACAAGGTGGGGACTAAGATGTGTTGGAATTGTTTGTAGTATTCCCCAGTGAAGCCATCAGGGCCCGGGGATTTGGAGGAGGGGAGGTGATTGATTACTTTAAGAATTTCGGCATGTGTAAAGGGGGTCGTTCAATTGAGAGAGTTGCGTGGGTGTTATAGATGGGAGCTCAACACTATCCAGGAACAATTTGATCGTGGCGGGGTTGGGTTGGGTGGTGGAGGAGTCATTCTTGAGATTGTACAGGTCCTCATAATATCTACTGAATGCATCTGCTATTGATTGGGGCTTAAGGAGTTTTTTCGTTGGTGTGTGGATGGTAAAGGTAGGGCATTTTTGTTTTGTGTCTGTGCCCTTTGATTCGAAGAGACATAGCCTTGCCAGCCTTGTTCCCTGTCGAATAGGTGGTGGCTCTGAGTAACCTGTACGACTTCTCGTGCTTTTCAAGAAGAAGAGCGCGCAAAGCATGTCTTAGAGTGAAAATTTTAGCTTGTAGGGATGGAGAAGGGCTAGTCTTATTAAGTGTCTCTGAGGAGGTTAAATCACGAGTGAGTTCATCTAGGCGACGAGATCTGCATTTTTTTGCTCTAGCCCCCATTTGCAGGAAAACTCCTCTGATGACTGCTTTGTGAGCATTCCACACCACCAGCGGGTCAGACACAGATGTTTGGTTAATTGAGAAGTATTCTTCTAAATGTTGCTTTATAGGTGTAGAGTAGCAGGGGGTGTTGAGGAGATAATTGTTGACTCTCCAAATGTAGGGAGTGGAATGGGCGGAGTCATCTGAAATGGTGATACTAACAGGGGCATGGTCTGACCAGGTGGTGGTGTGGATGTCAGAACCCAAAATTTTGTTCAATACCCAGTTGTCAGCAAGAAACAAGTCAATTCGTGAGTAGGTGTTGTGACGCGGCGAGAGGAACGTGAAGTCCCTCTCGCTCACATGACAACACCGCCACACGTCATACAAATCATTGGCGGAAATGAAGGAATCAAGTGTAGAAGTACGGCGTTGGGGACCCGCCGTGGAGTCCATTGCAGTATTAGGGACCATATTAAAATCCCCACAGATGAGCAAATGCCCCTGCTGGAATTTACGAACAGCCTTCATCGTCCGTCTAAGGAAGGTCATCTGACCCTGGTTTGGTACATATAGGGAGACCAGAGTGTAAAGCACCCTGTTGATAATACAGTTCAGAAAAATGTATCGTCCTTCCGGATCCATAGTACAATTGGAAATGGACAGAGTCTCTGATGGCGATCATTACCCCTCGCTGTTTCTTGGAGAAGGAGGCTTGGAAAACATGTGGGAATTGTCTATGGCTACATTTGGGGGAGGCCTCTAGTGCAAAATGGGTCTCTTGGACGCACAGGATATCACAGTTATGGGCCAGTGCCGACTTCCATAGGGATGCTCTCTTCACTGGGTGGTTTAGCCCTTTGGCATTGAGGGAGAGGATTTTGATCCCCATGACTTGGGAGGGAATGGGAGTCAGACAGGCAAGTGTACTCACAGTTGCAGGTGGTGTCAATTCAGATTCGAGGCAAATGGATGAGACGTCTGGCGGTCAGGCAGTTCAGGCCGTATGGCAGTACCTCTATGCTAGATAGTAGGAGACAAGAGCAGAGGTGAATACCCACACTTTAACAGAACAGGGAGTTTGTGCCGAGATACAGGGGCTGTAGTTGCGGGTGATCTGTGCACAAAAATCAGAACAAACACAAACGGGAGAAAAAACAAAAAAAAAGAAATGGAGGAAAAAATGCTGGAGAAAAAAAATAAATAAAAAAAAAGAGACTAGAATATACTATCCTATAAAAAGGTCAACAGGCAGTACCCTCCAAGAGGGATTATCAGGTAGCTCTTACTGAGCTGCTGACCAAAAGAAGGGGATTATTTGGTGAGCAGGATAGAATCGCATGGCCAGACCGGACATGTAAGTTGCTCAACGTGGTTACAACGGGTTTTGCTTTGAGAACTTCCCCTTTTCCATACCAAAGGTGAACGGGTTAGGAACCCCCTTGTGTTCCTGCTGGATGCGGGGCGGTTCCGGCACAATTCCCCAAGAATGCAAAAGCTTCATGCCCCCTTCCACGGTAGATATGGCGTGAGGTATGCCATTATGTGTGACCAGGATGGTCGCTGGGTGACGCCACTTGTATATGATTTTATGGTTATGCAATGCTTTCGTGATGGTCTTCAGTTGCCTCCGTAATTGGAGCGTGTATTGAGACAGGTCTGCATAGAGCTGTATATCTGCGTATGGCGCTGGGAGTGGAGATATTTCTCTTGCCTTCATGAGGATCTGTTCCTTGGCCTGAAAGAAGTGAACCCTTAGAAGAACATCCCGTGGTACGTCTGCCTCAAGATGGCGGGGCTTAGGTAGTCTGTGTATACGGTCGATAGTAAGTTCTATCGGTGAAAGCTCTGGGAGCATGCTAGAAAACATAGTGCTGGCATAGGTAAGCAGTTCTTTGGGCTGAACGGACTCGGGGACCCCACGAATTTTAAGGTTATTGCGCCTAGATCTGTCCTCGAGGTCCGTGAGTTTCGCTTTTATCCAAAGGTTGTCATCCTTCTGTTCAGTATATGCATCTACCAGGTCATTAACCGTTTCAGTGCAGTCCTCCATTTTGTTTTCTATGAACTGCATTCTGTTGTCCATATGCTTCATTTCTAAAGAGAACTTATTAATAAGCGATGACAGGTTAGTCATGAGGGAGGATTGTAAAGTTACTAACATGTCCTTCATCGTGGTGTCAAGCACCGGTTGTCCCGTGGTCGGGAATTGAGCAATGGAGGACTGCAGAGAGGATATGGCAGAGTCATTGTGTAGGCCTGTACTCACTGTATCCTCGATTTAGCTGGGCTCTGTATCCCCAGGGTTGAAGGCGCGGGGTCAGGCGGGACAGAGTGCTGCTGTGAGGGGAGAAGACCCTGTGGCTGGGCGTCAGGGAGGTCTGTGTAGTCCAGCGTCTGCCGCGCGGTTCCTCCGGCGGCGCCATCTTGGTTTTTCCGGCGGGGCTGGAAGGAGAAAGGTTCCAGCTTCTTTGGGCCCCGTTCTTGCGATCTTTTGCGGGACGGCATGTCAGCGGGGCTTGGGGAGTTCAGTCCTGTGTTTGCGGAGCTTAGTGATGCAGCGGATTCGCCCTGTAGTCGCTCGGTGTCCGGTCTGGATGGCGGAGCTCACAGCTCAAGCGGCCATTCTCGTGTGCGCGCAAGCCACGCCCCCCTTCAAGTACTTTTGAGTACCAAGCCTATGCTTCATTGAGGGCTGACTGACGATTAAGGTATACCTACACCGAAGGCATCTACAAGTGTGCTGTATAGCAGGAATTGTTATCACTCTTCAGTTATTTTACTTTATTACTTGTTAACCACTTCCTTACTGGGCACTTATAACCCTTCCTGACCAGGTGAAATTTCAGCTTCTGGCACTGCGTCGCTTTAACTGACAATTGCGCGGTCGTGCGACGTGGCTCCCAAACAAAATTGGCGTCCTTTTTTCCCCACAAATAGAGCTTTCTTTTGGTGGTATTTGATCATCTCTGCGGTTTTTATTTTTTGCGCTATAAACAAAAAAAGAGCGAAATTTTTTTTAAAAAAAGTCAATATTTTTTACTTGTTACTATAATAAATAGCCCATTTTTTAAAAAATAAAATAAAAAAAATTCTCAGTTTAGGCCGATACCTATTATTCTACATATTTTTGGTAAAAAAAAAAAAAATCGCAATAAGCGACTGGTTTGCGCAAAAGTTATAGCGCATACAAAATAGGGGACAGAATTATTATTAATTTTTATAATTTTTTTTTTTACTAGTAATGGCGGCGATCTGCGATTTTTATTGGGACTGCGACGTTATGGTGGACACATCGGACACTTTTGACACATTTTTGGCGCCATTCACATTTATACTGCGATCAGTGCTATAAAAATGCACCGATTACTGTATAAATGTGACTGGCAGTGAAGGGGTTAACACTAGGGGGGCATGGAAGGGGTTAAATGTATTCTGGGTGTGTTCTAACTGTGTGAGGGGAGGGGGGTGACTGGGGGAGGTGACCGATGCTGTGTCCCTATGTACAAGAGACACAGATCGGTCACCTCACTTCCTGACAGGACGTGGATCTCTGTGTTTACACACAGAGATCCATGTCATGTCCCTGTAACCGCCGATTGCGAGTGCCTGGCGGACATCGCGGCCGCCGGGCACGCGCATCGGCACCTCAGGAATGCAGCGGGCACGCGCGCGCCCCGCCGGCGGCAACGCGCGCCCCGCCGGCAGCGCTCGCGCGCCCTCTAGTGGCCATTGAAAGCACAGGGCGCATATATGCGCCCTGTCAGAGATTCAGGACAGCCCGACGGCCGCATATATTCGTACGGCCGTCGGGAAGTGGTTAAACCATTGGATTACAAACACTGCAGTATAATAGCTAGCCGAAGAAAGAAGACCAGAGACTACACTTCTCACTGGGAGGGTTTGTGCTTTGGATACAGTGAGAAAAAAGCTGCCTTATACCTCAGGGGAAGCTCTTGAGAAATTGTATTGTGCTGTGTTAATATCCTTGCATTAGTATGTTTGGTGCGACCGTACTGGAAGTGGTAAGGTGGTCAGTGTCAAGGCATTGTCACTCTGAGCACTAGTCCCACTTGGAGACGTGCCGCAGTAGAGGCTCGAGGGACCTTTAGGTGTTAATAATTTGTGTACACTCATTGCACTATTATAGTAAGTTTGTATGTTGATACAGTTATTATAACTACTGTTTTTATACCAGTTCTAGTAAACTTACATTCTGGTTGATCACAATTAGTGTAAGGCTTGTTCATTATTTTAACAGCTGGAACAACGGATGCTCAGATAATGGTAAAGGTACACTATATACACATTGTTATGGTGTGATTTTTCCGTTTAGTGAAAGTTTCATATCAGCACTGCACCACAGCTGTGTCATAGGGAGCGAGACCAAATCATTGGGGGGTTGTTAAAGCAGAGTACAGGCCCAATCAATTACCAGCAGCTCCTTCGGGGGTAAGTGCTACACTAGCATAGGTTGACCAGACATCCCCAGTTTCAGGGGACAGTCCCTTGATTGAGGACACTGTCCCCGGAACAAGTCTGTTCCTGGTTTTGTCCCCAGATTGGATTTACTAAGGGGCAAGGGTAGGGCCACTTTCAAAGATAGTCAGTGCGGAATTAACATAAAAAAATTACCCCTGCTGCGCTTTGCCTACTAGCATAGGGGGGGTTGTATTTTTCCCATTATCTGTGCTCCTTTCCGATGATCATGTGCTGGTCGGAGCGTAGGGAATATTTCTTTAGCTTCGCTCGCATTTTCTTCTGCCTTGGCTCAAATCCTGGCCAGCCCCCTGCCCATCTCCTTGCCTTCCCTGGCAGAGTGATCTTCCTCCGCTCCCCATCCAGTAGTAGCCGGGGTCCGGAGAGTAAGACTTGAGAGGCTGTGAGGCAGGTGGTGACGGGCAGAGAGTCGCTGATTGTTGCCATTACTAGTAAAGAAAAAAATATATCCCCGGATTTTATTTAAAAAATATGGTCACCTTATTCTAGCATGTAAATGAAATAACTTAAATCGACGAGAACTGTGAAAATCGGGGAGGGAAGGTTGAGGTGGATAAGGCTGTCTTCAGGAATTTTAAAGGTTTTTAAATGGCTCCTTTAATGTCTATTATGTATGTTCTGAGTATTCTGTATGTAAAAGGGGCACCTAAAATTGTCAGGAATTGACCTAGAATTAAAAAGTAACCCCACTTTTATTGAGAAAAAACATTCCCTTCTGGGTGATCTATGTACATTACAAGCATTTCAACAAACTTTGCTGCAGAGTCCTACCTGTTCTGATCACCATATGCCCACTTCCTGTCCAGCAGAAATGTTGCTTTTACTGCAGTGAAGAAAGAATGGGAATAGCTCCACTATTTCTTAAACTGGCCTTGGACGCACAAGTCTTTATGTAGGCATTACACCATGTTCCAAATTATTATGCCAATCATATTTTTCATTTACCTAAATAATTGATGTAACAGTCAGCATAATTCTCATGTTATCAACTATAAAGCGTACAAGTCAAATTTTATTGAACAAACCTCCTAATGATAACAGTTTTTTTTTTTTCAATATAAAAAAAACATACAATGCACTGTTCCAAATTATTACACACAGTAAGCTTTAAAACACTTTATAGGTTGTAAAGAACTGAAAATTTTAATTTGTTGTGTTTGCAGCATATTTACTGAAATCAAAATCTATTTCAATCAAACTTTGAACAACATTTAAACTTTTTGAACATGTTAACAGGTCACGTTACATTTTAACATAGGACCCCTTATTTGATAGCAACTTCACAAGTCTTGCATCCATTGAACTTGTGAGTTTTTTGACAGTTTCTGCTTGAATTTGTTTGCAACATGTCACAATAGCCTCCCAGAGATGCTGTTTGGATGTAATCTGCCACCCTCATAGATCTTTTTCTTGAGGATGCTCCAAAGGTTCTCAATAGGATTGAAGTCAGGGGAGGATGGAGGCCACATTATGACTTTCTCTCCTTTTATCCCCATAGAAGTCATTGATGCAGAGGTATTCTGTGCAGCATGAGATGGTGCATTGTCATGCATGAAGATGATTTTATTATGGAAAGCATAGTTCTTCCTTCTGTACCATGGAATGAAGTGGTTAGTCAGGAACTCTGCATACTTTGCAAAAGTCATCTTTACACCCTCAGGGACCCTAAAGGGGCCGACCAGCTCTCTTCCCACGATTCCAGTCCAATACATGACTCCACCACCGCCTTGCTGACGTTGTCACAGCCTTGTTGGACCATCCAGGGTTGCACGGCACTCATCAGTGAACAGGACTGTTTGAAAATTAGTCTTCATGTATTTTTCTGCCCAATGCAGCCTTTTCTGCTTGTGAGCATTGGTTAGTGGTGGCCGAATGGAAGGTTTATGCATAGTTGCAAGATTCTGGAGGACTCTACACCTTGATGTTTGTGGGACTCCAGAGGCACCAGCAGCTTCAAATATCTGTTTGCTGCTATGTAATGGTGTTTTAGCAGCTGCTCTGGCAGAAATATTCCTCTATGTGCCTTTATCTGCACAAAACCTGTCTGAGCTCTGAATCAGCCACAAATCACTTAATAGTGCGATGATCATGCTTATGCTTTTGTGAAATATCTAATGTTTTCATACCTTGTCCAAGGCATTGAACTCTTTTCGGCAGCAGAGAGAGCCTTTTTCTTCCCCATATTGCTTTAAAATGGTGCTCTGCTTAATAATGTGGAACACCCTCCCTTAGTACATACATGTAATTCAGTTAATAGCAGTTGGTGAGCACACAGTAATTTTTCCTGTTACTTTATTTGATATAATTATGTACTTGTTGTATTATATTTTATAATGTGTATTAATGACATATTTTTGTGTCCTACACAGACCACACAATTCAAAAGAAAAGTTGCAAGGCCCTGACGAAGCACCTCTGTGCGAAACTTGTTGGTCACCTGCATACTGTTACTTATCCTGCTTTTGTAACTATTGTGGTCCATGCTAATACTTGAATAATTGTTTTTAACGTTTATTATTACATTTTTATATACTTTTTGAACAATTTGTGTCTAGTGTGCTTACCTTTAAACAGTATTGACATCTCTCACTTTAAAATCCCTCATTTTGGGAGAGTGACGGTCTCTCTCAATTGACTCTTTTCTTTTACCCTTCTTTAGTAGTTTTTCCTTTAATTGGGCTCACCTGGCAATATAATTATGACAGGTGTCCGAGGTTGTTTTCAGTGATCAAAAGACACAATTCCATCCATGAGTTAAACTGAAAAACAAAATATTTAATCTTTGTGACACAGAAATAGAATTTGTATAATAATTTGGAACAGGGTGTAGTATTAAATTAAGTAGTATGTGTTCTACTAATTCAACTGCATTTTAGCCCTGGTTCACATTGGTAAGATTTGACACGTCAAATCGCATGTCAAATCAGCGCATGTGCCGGCAATGGCACCGACCTAATCGGTGCGACACCGCATCTGGGGGGCTGCACTGATTTCAAAAAGTAGTTTCAGTACTACAGTTTGCAATTTTGAATCCTCAGTTTAGGCTGATATGTATTCTTCTACATATGCTTGGAATTTTTTTTGCAATAAGCGTATATTGATTGTTTTGCACAAAAGTTATAGCGTCTACAAAATAGGGGATAGATTTATGGCATTTTTATTAATATTATTATTATTGTTTTTACTAGTAATGGCGGCGATCTGCAATTTTTTTATCGGGACTGCGATATTGCGACAGACAGATCAGACACTTCTGTATGTGAAAGCTGTACCTAAAAAAGTTTCCACCATTGACCTTGACCTTGCTATATATTTTTTAATACATAGCCCCCCCCCCCCCCCAGGAGGTTTATACTAGTATGCACAGCTTATTAATACATTATGGCAAAATTACCTGTCAAACCAAACCCTCCAGTGCTGTGCTTGAATGGCTGGGCTGTATAAACCCCATTCCAATGTAGACACTGATCACAGCTCTACTGTCTGCAGGACAACCAGCCCACCTGGCTGCTTCTCCACCAGCCCACCCAGCTACTCCAAAGATCTCCTAGGGCAAGGGATGGGTTAAGCACAACACCGTCCTCCAGAAAGGCTTGCTACATGTGGCATTGTTTTTTCCCTTGTGAATCCATGGGTGTGCTGATGTACTCACACTGTTCTCCTTGCTCACTGCTGATCCTTAGGTGGGATTCCTTTCAAACTGCACTGCTGTCAGAATCCTTCTATAGGACTACCCCCGAAGGAGCTGCTGGTTTAGATTTTGGGTCTACGCTCTGCCAATCAACCCCAGAAGTTTGGCTCGAACCCTCCCTTGGCACAACTGGACAACACAACGATTATGGAACCTACTTTGAGTTGGGATCACAATGATATCATACAGTAATAAAGATACTGTTAAATATTTTTACCTTGTACTGAACACCAGTCCAAAGGGTAATAGATAAGGCTCCACACAAAATGCAGTTCAACCAAGAAGTGTTTACTTGGTAGATAAAGAATAAAACAGAGTTAAACAAACGATAGTTGACTTCTTACAGGGCCCTGCAAGAGTCAATGGCAAAATATTAAGAAACAAGTTTGATAAAAAAATAAACGGTCACCCATGCTGTTTCTTCAGAGCCCTGTGCTGTGACCGGCAGCTCCTGCGCACATTCGCACAGGAGTGACGTCACGTGGCTCCGGCCAGTCACAGTGCCAGAGCTTCCAGAACCAGAAAGAAGATGGGACAATGGTCCCAAAAATGTGTCAAAATTGTCTGAAGTATCTGCCATAATGTCGCAGTCACGAAAAAAATTGCTGATCGCCGCCATTAGTAGTAAAAAAAAAAAAAAATGATAAAAATGCAATAAAACTATCCCCTATTTTGTAAAAGCTATAAATTTTGCGCAAACCAACCGATAAACGCTTATTGCGATTTTTTTTTACCAAAAATATGTAGAAGAATACGTATCGGCCTAAACTGAGGAAAATGTATATATTTTTGGGGGATATTTATTATAGAAAAAAGTAAAAAAATATAGATTTTTTTTCAAAAAAAATTGTATACAGCACAAAAAATAAAAACCGCAGAGGTGATCAAATACCACCAAAAGAAAGCTATATTTGTGGTAAAAAAAGGACGCCAATTTTGTTTGGGAGCCACGTCGCATGACCGCGCAATTGGCAGTTAAAGCAATGCAGTGCCGAATCACAATACCTTGCCGGGTCCTTTAGCTGCCTAAAGGTCTGGGTCTTAAAGGGGTGTTCCAGCCAATATTTGTGTTTATTAAAAGTCAGCAGCTACAAAAACTGTAGCTGCTGTCTTTTAATAAACAATCACTTACCTGCTCCAGCGTTCCAGCGATGCGCCGACCGGGGCTCCGCTCCTCTCCCCCCCTTCCCGGCCAGCGTCCTCATCGCTTTGTGAGCCTGCATCGCTGGACCGTGGGACAGGTAGTGTCTGATTATTAAAAGTCAGCAGTCGGTAGCTGCTGACTTTTAAATGGGTGGAGCCCCACTTTAAGGTAAAAAAACATCTACAATATACACGAGAGCAGTAGCCCACTCTGCTCTCTCTAACCTCATTGGACAGAGAGGCAGCAGCGTGAGCCATTGAATCACAGTCAGTGAGGAGAGAGCGGGGGCGGGGCTGAGCTGAGCTGCGCTCTGTGTGTTAATGGACACAAACGCCACTCCGGAGTGAGACATTAAGAGCTTCCTATGGGGGCACTCAGCAGGGTAAGGTGCCAGGAGCGCTGGTGGGGAACCCCAGAAGAGGAGAATCGGGCTGCTCTGTGTAAAACCATTGCACAGAGCAGGTAAGTATAAAATGTTTTTTTTTATTAAAAAAAATAACTTCAGAATCACTTAAATACTGAATATACTTCAGTGAAAAGAAACATTTGACTAAAAACAAACCAGCTGTCGCATTGGTTAAACTCGCCCAATTATTCCCATGTATGCAAAATGTATCCATGCTAAGTTTTTATTTAAATACAGAGACGTCCACAGGAAACATTATCTGAGCAGAATCAGCACTGATCAACTTCAGACATGACATCTCTCCTGTGGTTACTTTTCATTGTGTCTTTAGTACAATGTGTGTTACTTTTTATTTAGTTTACTTATTTGAACTAAGCTATAGGATGAATTATATAACACAATATAATATATATTTTTCAGATGTCACATCACAAATTTCAATGGTGGAGTCTGGTGCTGGGATTGTGAAGCCATCAGGGACTCTGGAAATGACCTGTACAGTGACCGGAGCCTCCCTCACTGACAGTACTAACATGTATGGTGTGAACTGGGTCCGACAATCTGAAGGGAAACCGTTGGTGTGGTTGGGGGTAATATTTTATGATGCAAGCACAGCTTATGCCAGCTCTGTTCAAGGACGGGTGACTCTGACTAGAGACACAAATAAAAGAGAAGTGTTTTTAAAACTCACTGGAATGAAACCTGAAGAATCCGCCAAATATTATTGTGCAAGATACGCACAGCGTATAATGTACTCTAACAGCACGTACATAAACTGATTTACATTTGAAAAGTACATGGTTATAGAAGAAGAGCTTAAATTATAACTAAAGGCAAATGTATTTAATTCTGGATAGAATGCAGATGGTTTAGAACATCTATTATGTTATTTTTGTCATCTGTGCCGCCGTTTGGGAGAATTACCCTCTTTATTTACCTGTGTACCATTATCATTGAAAGTGAAAGTTAAAGAAAATTCCACATTTTGGACTGTCCCCAGAAAAGTAGTAGAGGGGAAATCTTTCAATGGAGACACTAGCTCTGGTGACCTGGGGGTCCCCAATGGATTCCCTTTTTTGACAGGAATTTCCTATTTTTTTTTTTTTTAATCCACTTTATTTTTATTTTCCTTTTCTTATTTCATACATAGATATGCTTATTCGGCATCCATTGCAATCCAATTAGAATACATTATACAACATTTTTACATTCACATAGTATTCCAATGTATATGTCTTTATTTTTTATATCCCAACGTTCTATAGGCCCTGTGTAGGATAAAGAGTTGCGACTGTTTGTGAAGACGCAGAGACGGACACCACCGAGACAGATTCAAGCGCCCTTTCCCACTGGTCCTCGTCTATCTCCCCAATATCTTCCACCCATTTCCTGCGGCTTATAAAGGAGGCATGGTTCTGAATTGTTATAAGCAGTCCCTCATATATTTTTGTTATCAGTCCTCTCCGAGCCTCTGCAGAACCGCTGTCATCAAAGGTGACGGTGATGTTACCACCAACGATCGTGTTCGTTGTTGTCTCTGTAGAGCATGCCAGAGCTGGTTCTGATACTGATAGAAGCCCTGCGTGGCTAATTAGTAATCCCTACACAGCCGTTCATAAGTTTTCAATACCTCACCCTCATATAGCTGCGAAAAGAACCAGATAGGAATTTCCTCTTACTTCCTGTTTGGCTATGGGATATGAAGTGAAGGTAAATCTCCCCAATGAGACACAGATGGCAAAAAAATCTGACTGGGGTTATAACCATCCCTTATGCTATCCAAAATGGAAAAACAGATTTCCTATAGTTCTGCTTTAAATAACCACTTAAGACCCGGACACTTACGCTGCTAAATGACCCAAGGTGTTTTTACAATTCGGCGCTGCGTCGCTTTAACAGACAATTGCGCGGTCGTGCGACGTGGCTCCCAAACAAAATTTGCGTCCTTTTCTTCCCACAAATAGAGCTTTCTTTCGGTGGTATTTGATCGCCTCTGCGATTTTTATTTTTTGCGCTATAAACTAAAATAGAGCGACAATTTTGAAAAAAATCACTATTTTTTTACTATTTGTTATAAAAAAAATCAAATAAACTAAATTTTAGTAAAACATTTAGGCCAAAATTTATTTAGCCACATGTCTTTAGTAAAAAAAAAAAATCGTAATAAAAAAAATAGCTACCTAGCGGGAACAGCGACACTAATACAGCGATCAGAAAAATGATCGCTTAGTGACGCTGGCAATAGGGAGTGAAAGGGTTAACTAGGGCGGTGATCAGGGGGTTAAAACTTTATTAGGGGGGGTGGGGGGGCTATCCTGAACCTAACACTAACTGTTTTTTACAGTGCCTGTCACACTGACACTAAATGCAGTGATTAAATCACTGCATTCAGTAACACTGTGACAGGGGGGTGGGGGGGGCGATCACAAGGGGTTAATATGCCTATGTGAGTGTGTGTCAGTGTTGTGTTGGTGCACACTTACTTGGCATGTCTTCTCTCATCAGCAGCGCTGGGAAACAGCGCTGCGATGAGAGAAATGATCATTTCCTCCTTCCTGTGTAAACACAGGAGGAGGAAGTGACAGGCTGGGAGCGCGCTCCCATTGGCTGGGAGCGATCGCGGGGGGGGCGGAAAACACGGACATCCGCCCGCTCGTCGGCGATCGCTCCCAGAGCCAGGGGGACCGCCGCACGCCGCGGAGGGGGTCCCGATGGGACCCCCGAACCGCACTAAGGCGAGGACGTAAATTTACGCCCTTGTGCCTGTACGAGCCATGTTGTGGACGTACATAGGCGTGCGGGGGTCCTTAACTGGTTAATAAAGGTGAATTAATGCTATTACTAGGCATTAGTAGAACTATCCTCATTTGTGTCTCTGAAATTTGGCAGACATTCTTGCATGTAATTGAAATAACTAGTAATCGACGAGGACAGTGAAAATTGGGGGAGGGAGGGTTGAGGTGGAAAAGGCTGTCTTCAAGAATTTTAAAGGTATTTAAATGGCTCCTTTAATGTCTATTATGTATGTTCTGAGTATTCTGTATGTAAAGGGGGCACCTAAAATTGACAGAAATTGACCTACACTTGATCTGATATCTGACTTGTATGTTAGTGTAGACTTCTGGGAAAATCAATAAGCCAATCACACAAGCAAGAAATTACCGTATTTATCTGGGTATAACATGCACCGGCGTATAGCGCGCACCCACGTATGTTTCTGGGGGCATTCTGTACACTGTCTGCAAACAGAACACCTTCAGGTAGCCATATTGCATTTTATTTTCAGAAATTGACAGAGCTGCAGAATGAAACAGAAAGGTTATTTTTAATAACATTCAATTACAATATGACTTGAGTCGCAATTGTATTCACTATATTATTTTTTTTATTTGCTATTTTTTCCCCAAAGTGGAGTAACCGTTTTAAAGAAGAATTAAACTGTGCTATATTTGTTTAAATGCATGTGCCCCCAGGAGGTTTATACCATAATATGCCAGTATGTACAGCTTATTAACAGATTACGCTGCCCTGTCAGCACTCCCACTGGTCACAGGGACTTCCATCTTCTACTGGTCTTGCTTCCAGATTCACACTGTTCAGTGGCTTGAACAGTTAGGCTGTCATGATGTCCCTCCCACCATGTACATAGGAGTCACATCATAATGGCACAGAGCAGTGCCATAAATGTACACTGAGCTGCATTCTGGCTCAGCCGCTCAGCAAACTGGGCCGGCTCCTCTCACCCCTCCACAGCTCAGTGCTGCAATATGCGCTAGAGGGGCAGAGCAGAGAGCCGATAACTGATATTTACTGCTCTTTGTTCAGAGTAGAGGGGAGGACAAAGTGATCAGAAGTCTTTGATTGCTTAGTTCTCAATTTAGAGGTGGCAGAGGACAGATGCAGCATTAGTGGGTAGAATTTATCCCCCCCCCCCAAAAAAAAACAACTTCTCTTTAAAGCTAACCTGAACTCAGTTATTACTAGTGATGAGCGGAATACGCCATATTCGATTTCGCGATATTTCGCGAATATATAGAAGAATTTTCGCGAATATTCGTTAATATCGAATATTCGTGATATTTTATCAAAAAAATTGCGAAATTCTCGTCAACACGCGAAAACAGAGATCATTTCCTGGATTACTAAACTAATAGGCACTAAACACTAACTCTACTTACACAAACTTATATGACTAAACTAAAGCTATTTTTTTTTTTTTTTATACACAAAACACAGAAGGGCAGAGAACGTATTCGTGAATATTCGTTAATATCGAATATTCGTGATATTTTATAAAAAAAAAATGTTGCGAAATTTCGCTAGTGCGAATGCGAAATTGATTGCGAAATTCTCGTCAACACGCGAAAACGGAGATCATTTCCTGGATTACTAAACTAATAGGCACTAAACACTAACTCTACTTACACAAAGTTATATGACTAAACTAAAGCTAATTTTTTTTTTATACACAAAACACAGAAGGGCAGAGAACGCATTCGCGAATATTCGTAATACGAATATTCGCATTGCGAATATTCGGCAACATAAAAGGATCGCCTCAGCTACTCGGCCCAGGGTCTCTAATCATACCAGCAATGCTTTTAGATGTCGATGGAGATCACTAGGATGTGATCTGTTTTAAAAATAAATTTGAAAAAATATGAATATTCGCAATATCGAATATTCACCGCGATATTCGATTTATTTGCGAATACTCGAATATGCAATATTCGTAACGAATATTCGCAATGCGAATATTCGTGAGCAACACTAGTTATTACCAGTTGGCATGCTTCGTATAAAATTTACAAATTAAGGTGTTTGATGACTTTTAGAACCCTTTATATCACTGTAGACCAGAAAGCAGACAGTGACATTTTGGCTATAAAGCGTGTCAGCAGGACTACTCTGTATACCATACATATGAGGAGCACATGGAGCAGAGTGGTTCACCTATTAAACAGAGCTTCAGGCACTATTTCTTCTGACAAGCTCACTCTTGCATGGATGCAGATCATAGGGTAAGTGGAGTGACTTTAAAGTTAAAGGGTGACTTTCACTTTCACCAGCCTAAAAGCAGTTAGCTGTCAGTCAAGTGTTGTCCTGTCTGAGATCCTGCATATGTGCTCAGTTATTGCTTCCTACCAGCTTATCTCAGTAAAGTGTATCTAAAATCTTTGTATACAGACATAGCTGGTGTGGGGACAGGCAGTTTTTTTTCGGGGTCTGATTACGCCCATGAATATGGGGTCACACTGTAGCTCCCAACTGTTTCTGATTTTGTGGGACTATCCCTAATTTAGAACAAAGTCCCTCTGTCCTCCTCATTTTGGTTTGATCTATATAGTTGTATATGAAATGCACTTTTTATCTTTCAAAAAGTGTTCCACAGTGCTAAACCTTTGATATCGTGTCTAAATTGCTGCATTTGTAAATGTCAAAAGCCAGTATAAAGGAATAGTAGTGGTTAAAAAAAAAAAAACTTGTGGGATTAACTAGTTAGAAGGCTGGCCGTTGGCCAGCCTGAGTTTGTGGGAGGAGTCTAAGAGTACTTAAGACTCCCTCCCTGTCAGGGCTGGGTTTGGCTGGGTTTGGCGTCGCATTCTGGGAAGGAGGGGGGAGTGTCATATCAGCATCAGCAGATGCCATTCAGCCGTCGGCTTTGGAGGAGGGAGGCGCCGCCGCTCGTCCACGCAGTGTAATGGGGGGTAGTCATGTTGGCTGTATGGGGGGGGGCATGGCCGCCCGCTTGTCCTTTCACTCCTCCTACCAGGGCTCATGCTGGTTATCAGGGGGTGTGCATCCATCCACTTCTCACAGGG
The DNA here is from genome assembly GCA_029574335.1 of Rana kukunoris. Taxonomy (NCBI): domain Eukaryota; kingdom Metazoa; phylum Chordata; class Amphibia; order Anura; family Ranidae; genus Rana; species Rana kukunoris. Next base: position 40,135 of record JAJQKJ010001091.1, read on the forward strand.
GGTGATAGTAACTGCTGTAGGGTGTCACAAGCTGGCTTAGGGGGGGCGGCTATCCACCCGCATCTCCGGAGGTTATACTGGCATCTTTAGGGGGGGGGAAGTCCACCTTTTCTCCAAGTTAGAGGTATAGAGGGGGGGGGCTGTTCACCCGCATCTCCATGGGTCTCTTGCGTTGCATGCAATTTGTCATAGCTAACTGTTCAGCATTTTCAGTCCAGGTGTTTCTATCATTTGGTTCCGTCATTGGTGGTCCTGTCATTTCGTTTCTGCTTCGTTCCTTGCGACACATGCAACTTTCCGTAAGCATCCAGTTGCCATTCTGTTCCAGTATTAGTCTCTCTGCGTGTTCCTGTCTCATTGCTGTCAGAGCGTTTCTGTCTCCCTGGTTTTCTGTCTTGGCATTTCTGCCTCTGCGTTTCAAGCACAGCGTTTCTCTCATAGCGTTTTTCTGTCATTGTTTTTTCTGCCTCAGCGGTTAGTCTCAGAGCTTCTGTCATGGCGTTTCTGTTTGCCAGGAATTCTGCCTCTGCTTTTCTGCCCCAGGTTTCTGTCACTGCTTGTCTGCCCTAGCATTTCCGTCTCAGTGTTCTGCCCCAGGTTTCTGTCTTTGCGTTTTAGTCTCAGCATTCTGTCATAGTGTTTCAGCCCCAGAATTTCGGTCGTTGCATTGCTGCTTCAGCGTGTCAGGCTCAGCGTTTCTCTCTTACCATTGCTGCCCCAGGTTTTCTGTTATTATTTTTGCTTTTTCATTCAGTCTCGGCGTTTCTGCTCTTGGGTTCTGTCACAGCGTTCTGCCCCGGGGTTCTGTCACAGCAGTTCTGCCCCTGGTTTTCTGTCAGTGCGTTTCTGCCCCTGGTTTTCTGTCACAGCGTTTCTGCCCCCTGGTTTTCTGTCACAGCGTTTCTGCCCCTGGTTTCTGTCACAGCGTTTCTGCCCCTGGTTTCTGTCACAGCGTTTCTGCCCCTGGTTTCTTGTCAATAGCGTTTCTGCCCCCACGTTTGTCATAGCGTTTCTGCCCCCATGTTTTTGTTATAGCGTTTCTGCCCCCACGTTTTTGTCATAGCCTTTCTGTCATAGCGTTTCTGCCCCCACATTAGTCATAGCGTTTCTGCCCCCACATTTTTTTTGTCATAGCGTTTCTGCCCCCACGTTTTGTCATAGCGTTCTGCCCCCAGGGTTTCTGTCATAGCGTTCTGCCCCACGTTTCTTGCTTTATTTCTGCCAGGCTTTTAGTCATTGCATTTGTCTTAGCTATAGTATCATGCGTTTCTGCCCCCAGGTTTTCTGTCATAGCGTTTCGGCCCACACGATTTCTGTCACAACATTTGTCGTTGCATATCTGCCTTAGTGTTGCAGGAGTAGCTTTCTCTCATACCATTTCTGCCCCAGGTTTCTGCCAGATTTTGCCTCAGCGTTTCAGACTCTGTGTTTTCTATCATACCATTCTGCCTCAGGTTTCTGTCATAGCGTTTCTGCCCCAGGTTTTTCGGTCATAGCGTTTCTGCCCCAGGTTTTCGGTCATAGCGTTTCTGCCCCAGGTTTTCGGTCATAGCGTTTCTGCCCCAGGTTTGCAGTCATAGGGTTTCTGCCCCAGGTTTTCTGACATAGCGTCTCTGCCCCTGGTTTCTGTCATAGCGTTTCTGCCCACGTTTTCTGTCTGGGCACTATGGCCCCCGCGTTTTCTGTCTGGGCACTACAGCCCCCACGTTTTCTGTCTGGGCACTACGGCCCCCGCGTTTTCTGTCTGGGCACTACGCCCCCCACGTTTTCTGTCTGGGCACTACAGCCCCCACATTTTCTGTCTGGGCACTACGGCCCCCACGTTTTGTTTTATTTCTGTCTGTCATTTCATTTCTGCCTCAGCATTTCAGCCTCAGTGTTGCTCTCATACAATTTATGCCCCAGGTTTTCTGTTTTTTTATTTTTGTCTCAGCGTTGCTCTCATACCATTTCTGCCCCAGGTTTCTGTCCTATTATTTTTTGCCTCAGCATTCAGGTTGAGCGGGTCTCCCATACAATTTCTGCCCCAGGGTTTGCCATAAGTTTCAGTCTCAGCAGTTCTGCTGCCCCCACGTTTTCTGTCATAGCATTTCTTCCCCCATGATTTCTGTCTTAGCTTTGCTGCCCCCATGATTCCTGTCTGGTTTTGTTTGTCTTGGTGTTGTCGTCTTCATGGTTACCATGTCTCATTGTACTTTGTCCACATTGCATCTGGGTTGATTAGCTAGTGCTCATATCTCAGGCTCTGTCACGTCTACAGATTCTTACGGGCTGAGGTTTCGTTTTTAATTGATTGTTGACCACAATCTTCTCGCCTGTTTACATACGTCATACGTTGCACGTTCATTCATTACACCTATACGATTACCCACCACAGTCCGTGGGTACACTAGCCCTGAGTGTTCAGTTAAATTGCCTGTCTCTGCGCGGCAGGTTACTCAGGCTCACGTGCCAGTCACACTGGGTGGGGGTGTCATCGGGTTTATTAATGCGCAGCGGTCTTGATGTTCTGCTCATATGTTCATACCAGTGGCGGCCCGTCCATAGGGGGCGCATGGGCGCCGCCCCCCCCTCACAGGCAGTAAAAAAAAAACTTTTTTTTTTAAATGTCCCTTTAAGAAAATAAATTGAAAAAAAAGTCCTTAAGTGTACTATGTTTGAGCGCCGGACAGGTGCAGTATGGAAAATGCCTCGTCATTGCAATCATGACATTGCAGACGAGGCATTTCATTTGCAGGCTTTAAACCTGCTGTGTGGGCGCTTTCCATTGCACAAAACCGCAACCGGTCCGGGAGCTACTGCTTTGCATACCTAGTAATCACTAGGTCAAAACCGGAAGTGATGTCTGCAGGTCTAAGGGACGCTCAGCCAGTTATATTGTGGACTCTGGAGGCAGGATGCAGATCACTAATGGGGTGGATGGGCACTGGAGCTGACAGTGCCAAACCTGAGCCTGAGCCTGAGCCTGAAGCTGAGTGTGGGGATCAGAGGTTCTCTCTCCAGCTGAGAGTTAATTTCTCCTCTCATGTCACTCTTTTGCGGCATGGCTCCGTTTGTGTTCACCCCTCTCCCCCCCCTCCAGATAGTTCTCCACTGGCTCTCCCTGTCATATCTCCCCTCTGTCTCTGGGAAGCTGCACGATGTTGTTATCTTTTCAGTCCCACTGAGCTAGTATCCCTGCAGCCTTTTTCTCCTGTACTTTACCTCTTATCAGACCATTTATCTCCTTGCAATCCCAGCATCCTGCACCCCTCCACGTGTAATGTACCCTGCACCCCTCCACGTGTAATGTACCCTGCACCCCTCCACGTGTAATGTACCCTGCACCACTCCACATGTAATGTACCATGCACCCCTCCACGTGTAATGTAGCCGCCACTGGTTCATACATAGGTAGGCACATAGGGCGTTGTTGTTTCATGTCTGTTTTCTGTCTTGTCTAGGTAGTGTCAGTGTGACGGACTGGGGTATCACATGAAAGACAAAACAGACACCCCATAGTCCACATTCATTTATTTTTATTTTCTAAGCAAGGGAATGGAATTGCTATTCTACCAACAACCAGTAGATGGCAGAGAAGGTACACAAACAGAGTCTATATAAGACAACATGCACCATGTGACGAAGTAAAACTACTTCAAGCCATAAAGGTGACTGATCATGTGTCTTCCTGTTCGTGTATTCCTTCCAGGTATGTACTTTAAATCATTCTAATTCTTACTAAACTGTACTAGAAAGATTCCTAAACATCTTGAGCAGATGCAGGAGAAAGTTTTAGTAGATTTTATGCAGTAGTTTTGCTGTAATTAGACTTTCAGGAGCACATGTGTTAGAAGCAGTGAAAAAGCGCTAAATCCGTATAACTACTATACTAGTTGGAGCAGATGTTTATTGTGGGCACTAAACTGTTATATACAGGTATATTTCAACCCGGTTTATCCAGAAATACATATTTTAGAAACCACATGTTAAAACTATATTAGATGAGTGAGAATCTATTGTACTGCAATGTGCACCATCTAGTGGTCAAAAGAGAGAATTACTTCAGGATATATATATATATATATATATATATATATATTAAGCAATACAATGCAACTCTCATTATGGCACAGTTAAAGTATACCATAGAGATAAAGCTAAGTATCTATAACACGTAATAAAAGGGAAATATATGTTTATTAAAATATAATAATGTTCATTGTTGTAACTATGTTTTAAAGTATTTCAGACCAATCTGTACTATTATTATATTAACGATTATGAACGTGTAACTATAAAAAAAACTGTGTATATTGTTATGTAAAAGTGAAACTACTTCAAGCCATAAAGGTGACTGATCATGTGTCTTCCTGTTCGTGTATTCCTTCCAGCACCCGCTGAGTTGATCACATGACATCATAGCATCTACAATTATCGGGTCTCTTAACTTACATTTTGGGACTGGTAACATTTTGGGGGCTTGTGGCCGGGATTCGTTGTGTTACCAGTGAGAGGGAAACGCGAGACGAGCGTGAGTCGACTGCAGAGCTACAAGGAGAGTCGCGAGTGTCGTCTGCCGTGTGAGTGCAAGTCTTCAGAGTCAACAGATATGGCGTCCCCTCGTCGTGCGCTGATGTGGGATATCCGAAAAAAATTCATCTGCTTAGTAAAGAACAGCTGTACAGCCTCGCTATTACGCTGAAAAATGAAAGAGACGTGGACGTTCCATCAGTGACTGGTGCCAAAGAAATGGAACTTGTTGAATTTATTGTAGACTACATGAGAAGTGATCAGCTGGCAAAGTTAGAAGATCAAGGTATGTCTTACCTGCTCATCATCCAAGACAGTTAGAAGATCAAGGTATGTCTTACCTGCTCATCATCCAAGACAAGATCGATGAACTAAAACTCAATAAGGAAAGTACACCAACTTTGAACATTGCAACCACTGCTAAAGAAATAAGTAGTGGGACTGCAAGGACTGAACCGGGATCGGAGGTGGTGAGATTAACTGATGTTGTTGCTTTATTGCCACATAGAGAATTCAAAATGCATGGTGGTGTAATTTCAGATCATGGTTCGGACATTACAGTAGCGTGTGCCGTCAGATTGACGAGGGTCTAATTGAAAAATTCCCTGAATCTGAAATTATACGCACAGTGTTGAGAATAATCAAACCTGGTCATTTTAAAGATATGTTGACTGACAAAGAGGATCTAACTGTTGCTGAGTTGAAAAAGTTTTTGAAGTCACATATGAGAGAACGAAGTGGTACTGAGTTATTTCAGGAACTTAGCAATGCTACACAGCAAGAAAAAGAAACAGCACAACAATTTGTTTACAGGCTAGCGGGGTTAAAACAAAAAATTCTGTCTACATCACAACATGATAGGCTAGAGTTTAACTATGGTGAAATTGCGCTTCCCTGTTTGGTTTGTTCTCTATCATAAATTGGATAGCATTTGCCTTTTTTGGCCACTAGATGGTGCGTTCCCCTACACAGGTAATGTGCCCCACTCTGTTCAAACAAACCAAGAATGAATACATATATGTGTATATAAACCTAAAAAAAAAACCTTGAAAAACCTTTATCAGGTAATACTTTAAACGTTTTATCTTCAATTACTAATATATTAAATATTCCATGGATGTGCTGTTTAAATAAATATTTTCAAAAAAGTTGATATAGTGAATAGTCCAGTTGTTCTCTCTTCTTATAAAATGATGTGCTTATACTGCAGTGTTCCTCTATAGTGTATATGGGTTGTACCAAGCCGTCACCATTAAGTGGTATCCCGTCACCGTTAGAAATGGTCACTCACCAGATTTAATGTTAGCCAGAGCCTGTGGTTAATTTGTAAGGATAACCACTCCTATAGGGACTTCCTTCTATTGCCCGATGTTTTAAGTGTGGAATGCCGTCCCCTCCTGTGAATTCTCACATAGAAAGAATGGTGCTCCACATAGTGTAGTATATTAATGTAAAAGTATTTATTCAATAAAAAACAAGTAAGTATTACACTCACATTTAAATGTGCCTATACGCCGGCACCAAGCTTCTCCGGCCGTGTATGCATAAACTGTCAGTGGGTAAACAAAGCCGCCTCCTTGTGGTCTGCCAATTTTTCTTACAGCCTGTTTTGGTAGTTGTGGTCCAGCAGCCTCTACGTTTTGCAAGCAAACTTGCATCATCAGGAAGCTGCTGTATTAGTGCTGTAAGATGGTATATATGATGTTGTTAATTGAAAATGCCCGCCCCCTATGTGTCCTCAGGTAAGATGGGCCAACCGGAAACATCCTGGTTAGCATATTGGTTCCTAGGGCTATCTCAGCCCGGAAGTTCTATGTTCACCATTTTGGTTCCTGGAACCATTATCCCATTATTATTAGTTCCCCCTTTTGTTTAATGTTTCCTCCCCCTTCTGTTAATCAGATAGAAATTCCAATTGTTTTGTATGTACTGTCCATCTATTACCAATCATCCCTGTGTGTGTTTTCTAGTTTGCATTTATCCTATCGTATTCCCTTAATGCTCACTCGTTTGGGCACAGTGGGAGTTTTCCGCCGGATGTGTCGAATCCGCCATCTTTGTGCTCCTGTGTTATGTATCGAAAAGGTGTAGAGGTACTTCCGCCGGATGTGCTACATCCGCCATCTTTGTGCTCCCATAGTGTGCCTGTCACCGTGTTTAAGAAGGTGTAATAGGAATTCTTCCGCCGGATATAGTATTCCTATTGGTCGAACATGCCTGTATCGCTTTTTGTTGTTATTCCGCTATCTACTACTTGTTAGTGTTCGTTTTAGATCCCAAAATGTCAAGTGTTTGGTAGTGTTTAAAGAGGGGTATTGCCATTTTTCTCTCATCTATTGGGCTAGTGTTTGATATTTCCTTGTTCCTTTGTCTACCTTTTGTAAATATCCAAATGGTAATGCATACACAATTGGGTCACTTTTCCATAATAAAAATTAAATATTAAAAATTAAATAAAAATAGAGATATACTTATATACATATCTGCATCAATCCTTATACCTTCCTTATTTTTGTCTATTTACAATCCATGTTTGGGCAAATGGGATAATGGTTCTAGGAACTTCCGGGCTGAGATAGCCCTAGGAACCAATATGCTAACCAGGATGTTTCCGGTCGGCCCATCTTACCTTAGGACACATAGGGGGCGGGCATTTTTAATTAACAACATCATATATACCATCTTACAGCACTAATACAGCAGCTTCCTGATGGTGCAAGTTTGCTTGCGAAACGTAGAGGCTGCTGGACCACACAACTACCAAAACAGGCTGTAAGAAAAATTGGCAGGTCACAAGGAGGCGGCTTTGTTTACCCACTGACAGTTTATGCATACACGGCTGGAGAAGCTTGGCGCCGGCGTATAGGCACATTTAAATGTGAGTGTAATACTTACTTGTTGTTTATTGAATAAATACATTTACATTGATATACTACACTATGTAGAGCACCATTCTTTCTATGTGAGAATTCACAGGAGGGGATGGCATTCCACACTTAAAACATCGGACAATAGAAGGAAGTCCCTATAGGAGTGGTTATCCTTACGAATGAACCACAGGCTCTGGCTAACATTAAATATGGTGAGTGACCATTTCAAACGTGACGGGATACCACTTAATGGTGACGGCTTGGTACAACCCATATAGACTATAGAGGAACACTGTGGTATAAGCACATAATTTTATAAGAAGAGAGAACAACTGGACTATTCACTATATGAACTTTTTTGAAAATATTTATTTAAACAGCACATCCATGGAATATTTAATATATTAGTAATTGAAGATATAAGGTTTAAAGTATTACCTGATAAAGGTTTTTCACGTTTTTTTTTTGATTTATATACACATATATGTATTCATTCTTGGTTTGTTTGAACAGAGTGGGGCACATTACCTGTGTAGGGGAACGCACCATCTAGTGGCCAAAAAAGGCAAATGCTATCCAATTTATGATAGAGAACAAACCAAACAGGGAAGCGCAATTTCACCATACACCTTAAATCTTTGTGGGACAGAATACCATATTGGCAACCTGACCCATCTCACAACCCCTAATTGCAGCATACCCAGATAGTATCACATATTCCACTTGCGCCAACCACACTTATACAAAATATTCTTGCACGGGTACCCAAACCAGTGAACCACCTGGAGGCAGCATGGAAGTGTTCTCCTTTCTAGCCAATCGAAAGTTAGACTTGGGTGAACTTTTTGAAATTGTAAAAAAATTTCAACAATACCTCAACAGTAAATCTAGAACAGGGGTTTAAACATTTAAAAAACGCCATGGATAAACAAGTTAGAGTATGGTGGGACATCATAACCCTAGAAAGATACAAAGAGTCAAAAATCACCCCACGGAGACTAAGATGGGATGTGGGACCGAATGACGGCCTTGAAGATGTACCACTATCAATAGCATGGTATAATTTCTTCAATGATTGCGAGAACAGATTATTGGACACGATCATTGAGAGGCGCCATCTAAAACTAGCTGGAATAGAAAACAAAATAAACACCATAAAGGAGAGCATCACACCAGAATCAGAAACAAATGATTATAAAACCAGAGCCAACAAACTCCAGGAGTATCTAACCAAACTGGACGGTGAGGTAAAAGAAAAAGGTCAAAAAATACCAGCGGGATAAAAAAGACTATTTGGAAGGCAAAGTGTATAAATGGCAGGAAAAGGAGAGTATAATACACTCTACCAACACCTCTCTAAATGAGGATATAGAGGAACACCATTCACAAGCAGGTGCAGCACTATTGCCAACACCCGCCCCTAAATAACTAACGGGAACAACTAGTAAAAATATCAACCTAACGACACCAAATAAACCGGAACAGACGGGACCCCCCCAAGCACCACCATACCAACCGTATGGAGGGGATTTCTCGCAACCATCATATCAGGGGGGACAATACTCTAGACCCTGGAGAGGGGGATATAGAGGTAGAGGAAGAGGATATCAGAACCAATACTACGGCCCAACACAATGGCAGGGGGAATGGAGGGACTGGAGAGAGCCCTACAAACCCAACATGCCAGTATTTCAAACCAGCAGAGGAGGATGGAATGGACACCCACAGGACGATGCCGGGAACAGAAACCACCAAGAAGGAGGGGATGCTGAGGTGGAAGCAAAAAGAAAAAGAGTAAACTAGGGGAAGGGATTTTTAATCTAACTGATGTAGAATTCTCACAAGAAGAATAAAAAGTCTTGGATAAAGGTATCAAATTCGCACCCTGTAAAACATTTAACCAGTTTAAAGCATTCATAGATCTACAAAAATTCAAAATGAAGTTGAACATGAAAAAATATTTTTTAGACAAAGATAGTCCTAATGATATACCTAACAACACCACTTATAAGCACAGTAATCTAAAAAATAAATCTACATTCAATCCTAAATTGAGCGCAAACCAGTATATAGAAGTTTTTTAAAAAAATGGCGGAGAAGGAAATTAAAAATATAACAGCAGATAAACCAGCAAAGAATAGAATATGACAAGGCATTCGAAAATTGGAAAAACTGAGAAACATAGTAATAAGGCCACCAGATAAAGCGGGGGGGGGGGGGGGTTGGTCATTTTGGCCAAGGAAGAATATAAGTCAGAATTGGAAAGACTGGTACAAGACAAAACGACATATCAAATAATTAACAGGAACCCAAGTAAACAACTGAAAAACAAACTAAAAGAGTTTTTGAAAAAAGGGATGGAGGACAAAATAATCAATAAAAAATAAGGAAAATATTTACTACCCAAAGCACCCAAGGTACCTGTTATCTATCAAGTACCTAAGATACATAAAAATAAGAACAAACCACCGGGAAGACCCATAATAAGCGGTATTGGATCAATACACTCAAGATTAGGTGAATATCTCGACATATTCCTACAGCCATTGGCAGGAAAAGGCCAAGCATTCATCAAAGACAGTAGGGATGTAATTAACAAAGTCGCACAAATACAGGTGGACGACTCCACGCTATTGGTAAGAATAGACGTGGAATCATATACAAATATCAAACAGGCTGACGCTCTAGCAGCGGTCACTTGGTCAATGAAAAAACAATCAGATCTCAAATTAAAACAAAGAAAACTAATACTAGAGGGGTTACGCATGGCAATGGGGAACAACTTCTTTTGGTATGACCATAAATATTACAAACAAATAAAAGGGGTGGGAATGGGGAATAAATACGCCCCAAGTGTGGCGAATATCTTCCTAAACAAGTGGGAGGAGGAAGAGATTTTTGGGAAGGATTGGCCCCAGATGGCAACATATAAATGATTCATAGACGACATACTAATTATTTGGAAAGGCAATAAAGAAGAATTGCAAGAATTTATCACACATATAAACAACAACAATTATGACATCAAATTCACGATCAATGTCCAACAGAACACAACAACATTCCTGGACCTGGAAATATTCAAGTATGGTAACAGCTTGCATACCAGAACTCACTTCAAGGAAACTGATAGGAATGCCTATATACCAATGAACAGTTGCCACCACCCCCAATGGAAAAAAGCCATCCCCAAGGGACAATTCATTAGGATTAAACGTAACTGTAATTCAATGAACGACTACCACACCCAAACAGAGATACTGATTGAGAGATTCGTAGACAAAGGATATATACAAAGAGATCTAGAAGAAATTAGAGAGAAGATAAGCCACCGAAACAGAAAATCCCTACTGCAAACCAAGGACAAGACAAACAAACAAAGAGAAAATATCCCATTTATAACGGGATTTAACACACAGTACAAAAAATTGGAGGAAATTATACAAAAGTATTGGCCAATTATCCATCAAGATCCACAACTAAATAAAGTCCTTCCACTAAAAAACAATATTTATCTACCGACGAGCAAAAAGATTACGGGATGTCATTGTAAAAAACGTCCCAGACCCCCCACAGAAATTAACAAAATTTTTCGATCAAAAAGGGTTCTACAGTTGTGGAAAATGTAAACCATGTATACTCACTAGTAAGATGAATAAAAAAATTATGGAATTTCAATCAAACACCACAAAAGAAACCTATAAGATTGACAAAGTTATAACATGCCGAAGCACACATGTAACTTACCTCTTAGAATGTAGTTGCGGACTACAGTATGTAGGACGCACAAAAGAGAACTAGCAATAAGAATAGGTGAACATGTCAGAAATATAAAAAAGGGATATAAATACCATAGTGTTTCAAAACATTTTAGAAATGTACATCAAAGAAACCCCAAACACCTAAAGTTCTTTGCCATAGACAAAATAGAAAAAAGCTGGAGAAACTGTAATATGCGAAGGGAAATCTCCCGTAATGAAACCTATTGGATATATAAATTAAACACAATGACACCACATGGAATGAATATAGAATTAGGGCCAGATTCAGGTAGATCAGAGCATCTTTGCTCTGGAGTAACGCATCTCATTTGCGTTACGCTGCTGAAATTTTAGGAGCAAGTGCTGTTATTCAGGAAGCACTTGCTCCTAAAGTTGCGGCAGCGCATCGCAAATGAGCCGGCGGAATTCAAATTGGGCGGGTACGGGGCGTGTAGTATTCTAACTAAGCGCGATCCCGCCGCCAACGTACTGCGCATGCGTCGAGTGTCAAAACATCCCCGTGCGCATGCTCCAAATTCTGTGAATGAACGTCAATGACGTCACATTCCCATTCATGAACTTTTTACGCAAGCGACGTTTTTTTTTTTTCCCGACGCGATGACGACGCCTATACCTAACATAGGATATTCCAACCCCATGTAGGTATATCTTTGCGCCGCGTATCCCTTCCGGAAACGGAAGGGATACGCGGCCGGAATTCGATCGTGAATTGCCGATTTCCGCTCAATAACATATTTTTTGAGCGTAAATCGGCGGGAACGCCCCCGGCGCCATTTTTAAGTTGAAGTAACGATGCGATGGCGAAACTCAGTTACGCTGATCGCATCGGACCTTCAACCCGGCGTTTCTTGTTTTCTGGTTACAGAAAACAGAAACGCCGGCTCAAAGTGACAGTTAGGCTGGCGGATCACTGGATCCGCCAGCCTAACTGTTCCTGAATCTGGCCCTTAGACGTTAATTGCTTTATAGATGATTATTAATTTTTAATTTAATTGACTAATTAATTAATTTTTCAAATTTTGGCAATGTCAAATTTGTGGTATGTGCATGTTTATATACTGCACATGAGTGATCGTGCGATAGAGTGCGGCGGGCACATTCACACGCACATAGAGGTTTGCCCAAACATGGATTGTAAATAGACAAAAATAAGGAAGGTATAAGGATTGATGCAGATATGTATATAAGTATATCTCTATTTTTATTTAATTTTTAATATTTAATTTTTATTATGGAAAAGTGACCCAATTGTGTATGCATTACCATTTGGATATTTACAAAAGGTAGACAAAGGAAAAAGGAAATATCATAACTAACCCAATAGATGAAGGAAAAACGGCAATACCCCTCTTTAAACACTACCAAACACTTGACACTTTTAATATTTGGGATCTAAAACGAGCACTATCAAGTAGTAGATAGCGGAATAACAACAAAAAGCGATACAGGCACGTTCGACCAATAGGAATACTACATCCGGCGGAAGAATTCCTATTACACCTTTTTAAACACGGTGACAGCCACACACTATGGGAGCACAAAGATGGCGGATGCAGCACATCCGGCGGAAGTACCTCTACACCTTTTCGATACATAACACAGGAGCACAAAGATGGCGGATTCGACACATCCGGCGGAAGAACCTCTACACCTCTTCGATACATAACACAGGAGCACAAAGATGGCGGATTCGACACATCTGGCGGAAAACTCCCACTGTGCCCAAACGAGTGAGCACTAAGGGAATACCAAGTATGCGGATATAACAGGATCGGATAAATGCAAACTAGAAAACACACACACGGGGATGATTGGTAATAGATGGACAGCACATACAAAACAATTGGAATTTTTATCTGATAAACAGTAGGGGGAGGAAACATTAAACAAAAGGGGGAACTAATAATAATGGGATAATGGTTGCAGGAACCAAAATGGTGAACATAGAACTTCCGGGCTGAGATAGTCCTAGGAACCAATTTGCTAACCAGGATGTTTCCGGTCGGCCCATCTTACCTGAGGACACATAGGGGGCGGGCATTTTCAATTAACAACATCATATATACCATCTTACAGCACTAATACAGCAGCTTCCTGATAATGAAAGTTTGCTTGCGAAACGTAGAGGCTGCTGGACCACACAACTACCAAAACAGGCTGTAAGAAAAATTGGAAGACCACAAGGAGGTGGCTTTGTTTACCCACTGACAGTTTATGCATAGACGGCTGGAGAAGCTTGGTGCCGGCGTATAGGCACATTTAAATGTGAGTGTAATACTTACTTGTTTTTTATTGAATAAATACTTTTACATTAATATACTACACTATGTGGAGCACCATTCTTTCTATGTGAGAATTCACAGGGGGGGATGGCATTCCACACTTAAAACATCGGGCAATAGAAGGAAGTCCCTATAGGAGTGGTTATCCTTACGAATGAACCACAGGCTCTGGCTAACATTAAATCTGGTGAGTGACCAGTGACGGGATACCACTTAATGGTGACGGCTTGGTACAACCCATATACACTATTGAGGAACACTGCGGTATAAACACATCATTTTATAAGAAGAGAGAACAATTGGACTATACACTATATGAACTTTTTTGAAAATATTTATTTAAACAGCACATCCATGGAATATTTAATGTATTAGTAATTGAAGATATAACGTTTAAAGTATTACCTGATACAGGTTTTTCACATTTTTTTTTAGGTTTATATACACATATATGTATTCATTCTTGGTTTGTTTGAACAGAGTGGGGCACATTACCTGTGTAGGGGAACGCACCATCTAGTGGCCAAAAAAGGCAAATGCTATCCAATTTATGATAGAGAACAAACCAAACAGGGAAGCACAATTTCACCATACACCTTAAATCTTTGTGGGACAGAATACCATATTGGCAACCTGACCCATCTCACAACCCCTAATTGCAGCATACCCAGATAGTATCACATATTCCACTTGTGCCAACCACACTTATACAAAATAGAGTTTAACTATGACAAAAAACTAGTGCAAGGCGTATTCCTTCATACACTGTATCAGGGACTAAACAAGAAAAATTCTAATGTCAGACGAGATATCAAGCCTTACGTGTCTGATTTGACAGTAACTGATGACTTTGTCATAGAGCAGGTCACCAGATCAGTTGATGAAGAAACAGAAAGGCAGAGACGCTTAAACAGTACACCTAAACATAAACATCTTAGGCCTTGTACACACGAGGCAATTCATTTGTTCAAATCGGTCAGACCGACCGATTTGAACAAATCTGTCTCTCTGGATTTTGGTTTGCTCGCGTGTACACACGAGCAAACCAAAATCCCCGCCAGCAGACGGCGCGCTGACGTGTCGGTGACGTGGCGGTGACATTGACGCCGCCACGTCACCGCACCAGGAAGTAAAACACTTCCGCGCATGCGTGTTCCCAGCCGACAGATTGGTAAGCATGCTTTCAAATCTGTCGGCTGGCCAAATCCGTCTGCTCGCCCGTACACAGGATCGAATCTGTCTGCTGGGACGGTCTAGCAGACCGTTTCCAGCAGACAGATTTGATCATGTGTATGCGGCCTTACTGTTCATTCATCACAAACACCAGGGAATAGTGAAAAAGAAACATTGCAAAAGAGAGTTGAGGGAGATGCTAGAGCAAATCACACTGCATTAATGGAACTAAGAACACAGGTTTCGGCTCTCACGAAGAACCTGGAGAAGATGATGAAGCAAACTCCTGTTGTTGAAAACCAAATGACTAAGCCACCAACCAATGTTCAAGTTCCAGATACAGCTCACTGCAAGCCCAGGTGCAATGATTGCATCAAACGAGAGAGTCAGAACTGCTACCATTGTTTCTACTGTGGTTGGACAGGACACAGAGCAGTTGATTGCTTGAAGAAAAGAAGGCAGTCGGGAAAAGACAGACGGTCACTGGGAAGGGACAACCAGTAACCACCTCAAATAATCTGTCCCATGCTAAGATAAACAGAGTATTCACCCACCGGTCAACTAGAACACTCCCAAAAGAGAATGGATGCTCCAAACAACGCGTAGCACAATTAATTGGAGGAAAATGCCTATTATCATGTCGGATGAAGTGTGTTCCAGTTGACATGTTGATGGACACAGGAGCTCAGGTCAGCATTGTCGGGAAAACATGGTTAGAAAAGTTTCTACCCAGTGTCTCTATTAGACACATACAAGATTTACTTTGTGACGACAACTTATCCATTACAGCTGCAAATGGTTCTATCATTCTATTCATCGGATGGATTGAAGTACTCCTGGAATTCGAAAGTAGTGGACAGGGAATTTCAGCCATCCATGTGCCAATACTGGTGAGCGACTGCTGTAATGACAATCCACTTCTTGGGTTTAATGTTATCGAAGAATTGATCAGAGAAAACTGTGACCGATCAAAGAGCAGCCAAAACCTGACTATCTTGCTGAGTGAAGCTATGAAAGTAAGACAGAGTGTAGCGAATAACATTGTCAATGCTGTCAGTCAAGCAACTGACCCAGGAGAAATATCCGATAGTCGTGTGGTCAAAGTGGGGAAGAAAGGACTCCAGATTAAAGGAGGCGAGCTTGGTGAAGTCAAATGTAGAATTAGAGCATGGCCGAAAGGAGGAATCATGCCATTTGAACCACTTCCAGAATATCCAGTTGAAGAAGGACTTGAACTATTTCCTTCAGTGGTAGATGTACCAAACGGTTTCTCTAAACTAGTGAAGATACCAATACTGAACCGTGCTGAACATGATATCTACCTTCCGCCCAGAACAGTATTGGGTACCATTTCTCCAGCAGCTGAGATTCTACCGTTTTCTCCAAATAAAGACGATGGAAAGGGGATTGGCTAGAAGAAAATAATATTTCATGTAAACCAGTTGAATCAAGTGGACACTGAAAATCAGCTACCCACTAACAAATTTGTTAAGTGGCACCCACCTAAACCCCTATATAAGGAAGTGAAAGAATATGTCCAAAACCTTCTTGACCAAGGTTGGGTAACGAAATCTTCTTCTGCATACTCATCACCAGTTGTCTGTGTTCGAAAGAAGGACAGGAGCCTACGACTATGTGTGGACTTTAGGGAGTTAAACCGAAAGACTATTCCAGATAGACATCCACTACCTAGAATACAAGATCTGCTGGATAGCTTAGGAGGATTTACATGGTTCTCAATCCTGGACCAGGGTAGTGCGTATCATCAAGGCTTTGTGCATGAAGACTCCAGACACCTGACAGCTTTCAGCACCCCCTGGGGACTCCTGGAGTGGAATTGTATTCCGTTCGGATTAACTAATGCCCCAGCAGCTTTTCAGAGATGCATGGAGAATGTACTAGAGGGCATCAGAGACAAATGTTGTTCTCTATACCTGGATGACGTACTTTGCTACTCCAAAACTTTTCAGAAGCATGTCAATGATCTTAGGCAAGTGCTTAGTCGAATGCGCCAGCATGGTATCAAACTTAGACCGAAGAAGTGTGAACTCTTTAAACGACAGATTCGATACCTTGTTCGAATAGTGTCAGAAGAAGGCATAAAAATTGACCCAAATGATCTTGAAGCGGTATTACAGTTGAAAAGGAAAGAACCAAAAACAGTTGGAGAAGTTAGAACTTTGTTAGGATTCCTGAGCTACTACAAGTCCTTCATTCAAGATTTCTCTCGACTAAACCACTGTATGAACTTTTGCAGAACACTGAAAAAGAATCTGCTACATCCATCACCAAAAACAATCGTGGGGAACCTACAAAGAGAGACGGGGATAAAACACAAGTGCCATCTAAAACACAGATCCAATGGACACCCAAACATCAAGCTGTGGTATTCAGATTGGTGGACATGCTAACCAATCCACCAATACTAGCATACCCTGATTTTGACTTACCCTTCATCTTACACACTGATGCTTCCAATGAAGGCCTAGGTGCTGTACTGTACCAACGACAAGGAGAACACCTTCGTGTTATTGGATTTGGCTCCAGAAAATTTACTCCAGCGGAGCGCAATTACCATCTCCACTCTGGTAAACTTGAGTTTTTAGCTCTCAAGTGGGCAATCTGTGACAAATTCAGAGATTACTTGTATTAGGCTCCAACATTCACAGTCTACACCAGGGATCCTCAAACTACGGCCCTCCAGATGTTGTAGAACTACACATCCCATGAGGCATTGTAACACACTGACATTCACAGACATGACTAGGCATTATGGGAATTGTAGTTCCTGAACAACTGGAGGGCCGTAGTTTGAAGACCCATGGTCTACACAGACAACAACCCATTGACATATGTCTTGAGTACTGCCAAACTGAATGCTGTGGGTCATCGCTGGGTTGGTAAGCTGGCCGATTTCCACTTCGATATCAAGTACAGGCCAGGTAAACAGAATGCAGATGCGGATACACTGTCACGATTTCCGGTGGAACTTATCTGAGGTTGTGTCAGCTATATGACAAGGGAGCAAAGCTGTCAACGAAGAAGAGGTGCCATGGGTGGCCATGGGTGACTCTTCAATCAGAAAGTGATGTGGCAGAAGAATTGCTGAAAGGACAGACAATCTGAGAATATCAGAGCATTACAAGAAGATGATACCAACAGTAGAGAAGTGGTCTGGCTTAAGGAGAACAATTGGACTCCAAACCACAAAGAAAAGGAGAGTATGACCAGTAAAACAAGACGTTTGATACACGAATGGAACAAACTCATAGTGAAGGAAGGAATTCTATACCGACACTCTGGAACCCGAAAACAGCTAGTTCTACCAGAAAAGCTAAAACCATTGGTCTTAAGGAGTCTTCACTATGACATGGGTCACATTGGCACTGACAAGGTAATCCACCTAGCACGTGAACGATTTTACTGGCCATTTATGCAAAGAGACATTGATGAATATGTGCTGAAGACGTGCAACTGCATCAAACAAAACCGTCCAAATATCCCAGAAAGAGCACCTATGGGTTCGATTACTACCAGTTCACCCTTGGAGCTAGTATCCATTGATTATTTTCACTTGGAGAGAAGCAAAGGAGGATATGAGTATATACTTGTAATGGTAGACCATTTCACACGCTTTGCACAAGCGTATCCAACTAAGAACAAATCTGGAAAAACGGCAGCAGAAAAGAACTTTCAAGATTTCATACCACGTTTTGGATATCCAGGGAAACTCCACCATGATCAAGGAAGAGAATTTGAAAACAACTTGTTTCAGACATTACAACGACTGGCAGGGATTTCTCATTCAAGAACTACCCCATACCATCCACAGGGTAACCCAGTGGAGAGACTGAACCGTACTTTGTTACAGATGCTTTGCACCTTAGAGGAAGAGAAAAAGTCAATTTGGAAAGAACATCTTCCACACATGGTTCATGCATACAATTGCACCCGGCATGAAGCCACTGGATACTCGCCATTCTTTCTATTGTATGGGAGATCTCCTCGCTTGCCAATTGACCTAATGCTGAATCTAAATTTGGAAAAGGAATCAGAAAGTCAACCAACATTTATGGGCATCCAGAATGCAAGAAGCTTACAAAATCGCATCCGAGAATAGCCAAAAATCATCTGCCAAAGGGAAGAAGTACTATGACAAGAAGATAAAAGGAGCACCTCTTCAACCGGGTGATCAGGTCTTAGTACGAAATCTCTCTGAAAGAGGAGGTCCTGGTAAACTTTGTTCATACTGGGAAGAATCAGTACACAAAGTGGTAGAAAGAATCAAAGATGGGCCGGTGTACAAAATTCAGCCTGAAAGTGGTAAAAAGACTATTTGAGTACTGCACAGAAATCTTTTACTACCAGTAAATGACCTACCCATTGAACAAAACACAATCAAGTAACAGAAAGGAGACTAGCATGGATCTGAACCAGGAGGAGGAAGGTTCAGATGATGAAAGATGGTATTATCCTTATGTACCAGAGACTACAGAAAGTCATGATCACGTTGTGCCTCAACAAAACTCTAAAAACGTACAGAAACCACCATTAAGAATTTCTGCTAAAGAGTTCTATCCTACAACTACCACACCTAATCTTGAACAAGAACAAAATGATGGAACAGTAGTTGGCGACCAAGTTTGGGCTTCAGACATGGTGGGACTAGACACTGCAGAATTACCCCCATTAAGTCAAGACTTGCCTGTGAGCCAAGATATGAAAATTGAGAATTATGTTGATGGAGAAGACTCAACTCCTGTAAGAAGATCTACCAGGCAAGCTAAGTCTAAAGAGATCTTTAGCCAACCTACAGATCAAGTCAGATTCACAGGTTGGCTGACCTAGTGTGTCACACATGGCCACATCAGGAAGAGGGAGGAGTCTGGCAATGGCGCCGGACAGGAGCGCAGCGTGAGTCCTAGGTTCCTGGCTCCGCTATGAAACATGCTGAAACACGCTGAGCTCCCATCCAGGCCCCCGGAATCCCAGGCCCCCAGTCCGCTGCTCTGTGTGATGACCTGACACCCTGTCCGATGGAGCCAGCTGATCAAGCCCATCCCTGCCGTACGACGTACCGAGTCTGCTGTGACGAACGGACGGAAGCCGAGACGAGAGGAGAGGAGCCTGTAGTGGTGAGCGGAGTGTGGCGGTATCCGAGGGGGGGAAATAGTGAAGAGCCGCAGACCGTGGACTGGAGAGGAAGGAGAGGAAGGAGTGGACAGAACGCAGCTCGCGTCAGCCCCGACCCCCGTGAGGTACCGTTGTGGAGAGGAGAGTGGCAGTTGAGGCGGGGGTACGAGTACAGCAGTGGGGTGAGTGAGAGCTGAAAGCTCGACTGTTGCTCCGTTTCTGTGTCCTGATAGACAGGTGAAGACGGCCTGGACTTTCTTTAGAATCAGGTTGGGGTTGATGAAAAACAAATTAGAAATCACTACGGGACGTTATGTAAACCACACAGGCACAAATCAGACCCATTGTGAAGGAGAGAGGAAGCTGAAAACATAGTGGTGGGGTGGTGTGGTGAATCTCAGAGCCTCAGGAACAGCTAGCTTAATAGCCTGCACTCCCATACACCCCTACCCCTTACCCTGACGGAAAAAAAAACCCTAAGCTCCTCTTAGTAATTAAATATCTTGATCTCTACTCATTTTGCTGGAGGCTCTCCTTTTTTTTTTTCATACCCCTTTATTATACCCCTTATCACGGACTGCTCCGGAGCGTTGAAAAAGGTCTGCTGGACTATAGGTTACCCCACTCTACATATACT
Organism: Rana kukunoris; assembly: GCA_029574335.1. Taxonomy (NCBI): domain Eukaryota; kingdom Metazoa; phylum Chordata; class Amphibia; order Anura; family Ranidae; genus Rana; species Rana kukunoris. Next base: position 60,524 of record JAJQKJ010001091.1, read on the forward strand.
CTACATAAACAGAGAACCAGGTAAGGGGAGGCTGGAAAGGGGAGAGAGCGTGAGTACCTCCCTCAGTACACCTACACGGAACTTTACCCTTTTAAGACTTTCAACCGTGAAATGAACTGTGAACTGTAACCTGTAAACTCAATAAAAGTGTACCATACTGCTATACACATTTAAGATCTGTAAGCGGGAGAATATACTGAGGCCTATATAACCTGAGGACAATTGGAAAACTGTTGGAAAACTGTTGGTACCACTGATACGAATAATACGAATGATATATTAGGACTACATCCAAAGAGAAGAGAAGAAGGGAGGGAAAGAAAAAAAAAGGGAGGGAAAAGGGAAGGAAAATATACACATCTCCTGATCTTTGCTGAGTTCCTTCGATACCTGTTACCGGCCTTTTTTTTTTCAGTTTCTTTTCAGTAGCAACATTTTATGAGATGATAGGAAGCATGAGGGGGAGATCGGGTAGAGGTGGAGCAGTACCAAAGTCACCCCGTACAAGCTCAAGCCCTGGACCTATGACAAAATACGTAACGCTGGGGGCAAGTGGAAATAATCAAGATCTTGAAAAGCGGCCCACCAAGGGATGGCAAACTGAAATAAAGGAAAAAAAGGAAAAGAAAACGCTAAGTAAAATAGTATTAGCACCAGCACCAAATCTACACATAGAACCCCAAGAAGAAATAGAGGTTGAAATAGAGGAGGAGATAGAGAGAGCAGGAACAGGGGAGCAACAACATACAGACAAGCTCCCAACAAAATGTGACATGGAAGCTATGTTCGCAGCCTTGGAAAAATCACTAAAAAACGCCTAGAATCTTCATTAAAAAAATAAATAGCGATAATCTATAATGATGTGGGCCATTTACTTACCAGAGTGGAAAAAGTAGAAAACAGAGTAGATATACACACAAATACAATAAAAGATCTAAAAGGAGAAATAAAATCACTTAGAGCAGAAGAGCGGGAACAAGCCTACAAAAGGGAAGATCAAGAAAATAAGAACAAGAGAAGAAATTTGAGAATCAGAGGACTCCCTGAACACCCCCAGAAAGAAAATCTGGAAGAAATTATGGAGAAAATATTTAACCCACTACTGGGCAACCAAGAAGCAAATAGTATAAAGATTGAAGAAGTCTTTAGGATAAGAAGACCTACGAGAATATCCTTAGAGAGCCCTAGGGATATAATTTTGAGATTTGAGAGTCTGAAGGAAAAACATTTTTTTGGAGAAGTTTGAAGGGGAAACCTCCTCTGAAATCTGAAGGAAAACTAATAGAAATATATCCTGATTTTGAGGAGGAAAAAGAGGGGGGGGGTGGGGGAGGGTGAGGGGGTGGGAAAAGGGGAGAAAAGGGGGAGTGGTTTGTTTCAAAAGGGGGAACTAAAAAGATAAAATTTGGTAGACCTGTTGCTGATCCCTGTGAGGGACGGAGCGGGCCCCTGGCGCAAAATGGGGCCTGGGCTCGCCTCACCCCTGTGTGGATGGGTATAGGGAAAAACGGTTCTAATTGTCCTGAGAAAGAGGAAGCACCCAACAAGAAATGGGTTCAATTAATTTTAGGGCTTAATTCCCCTCAAAAGTGGCATATGGTAATGCGAGAACTGGAGAGGAAAGGTGCCGAAATAATATTCTTACAAGAAACACACCTGGCATTGGAGAGCGATATTAAGTTATACTCAAAGTAATTCCCTATATGGTACTATAGTGACACCCCTACAAAGAGGGCAAAAGGGGTGGCAATCGGCTTCGGGAAAAATGTGGACTTCAAGATAGAGGAGAGAAAAACTGACCCGAACGGCAGATTTTGATAGGAACTATTGCCAACATAAGATATACATTTGTTAACATATATGGTCCAAACAAACGCCCTAAAAACTATTTTTTTTAAATCTTAAAGGAACTTGACGAGTTTAAAAAAGGACACTTAATACTGGCAGGAGATCTAAATTTCTATATAGATAATAAATTAGACTCCACATCCAGAAGGACAAACATTGAAACAAAAGAAACAAGAAGGCTGAAAAGAAAACTTTTTGAATTTCAACTAGTAGACATCTGGAGGATTCAACACCCTAGTAAAAAAGACTATACCTATCATTCAGTGGTACATGAGATGTACTCAAGACTAGATTATATACCGGGGGCATGGAGAAGGATGGCGATTGCCTCCGGGGGGAGGGTCTGCCTACTCCCAACTCCTGCAGTCCGACTCCTCTCTCTCGAGTTCACGCACAAAATACACTTTAAAGAAAAAAAAAAAGAAAAAAGAAAAAAAAAAAGAAATTAGTGGAAGATCCGGCCCTGAACATGTCATAGATATATTACTTATTAAGAACATATTCCACTGGCCTTGTTGGGCATTCGTGATGACGATCAGCGCTCTCATCATTCCAAGCTTCTCATTGCCCACCTCCTCTATTATGCCAAAAAAGAAATTCTGATGAAGTGGGTGTCCCCGGATCAGCCGGCATTGTCCGCCTGGGAGGCTATGGTAAATGCATCCCTGCCATTGTATAAAATGACCTATTCCAACAGGGGATGTCATTGGAAATTCGAAAAGGTGTGGGGCCCTTGGATGTTGACTTGACAGGTGTTGGAGGGTGGGGTCTAGATGTTAGATATACCTACTGCTGTTATTATCAGGTTTTTTATTTTATTTTTTTGGGGAATCTTTAATGGGTTTGGTTCACGGACTTTGTGCAACGTTTATTGCCCGCAATGATTCATGTAGGATGTACTGCACTAGCCTACTATGACTTTTGTTTGCTTATCTGGTTTGTGATACGCATCTGTCTCTCTGCATATGTTGTCTAATGCATAATTTTCAATAAAGCACAACTGTTTGTTAAAAAAAAAAAGAACATATTCCACACATCTTTTTGTAGCGCTACCCCCGAAGGAGCCGCCGGTTGTTGTTGGGATCGGCCTATTAAGTTATCCTGGTGTTGTCTAGGGGTGTGATGACAAGATCAAAGTAGTAAACAAAGGTCCAGACAGTCAATAAAGGTTTTCTTCAATGCTTTATTCCCAGCCAAACAAGGCCAACATCAACATTAGCTAGGGAAAAGAAAAAGCTGATGAAAAGGAGAGAAACAAAACCTTGCGGTATCAGGCCTGTATATGAACAGGGCAGTCTTGCCCTCAGTAGTATCAATTGTCGAGACTCGTCGCCACTCCTGCCTGAGTGGGTAAAGTGCCCACGGACAGGTCCCTCTCACAAGCCTGGCAGCCGAGGCGTCACTTCGGATTTCTGGGAGGAACAGATCTCTCACACATATCTGGCTCTAGGGCCTCTGCCACAGGCCAAGTACTTTAAGTGGACTAGATAGATGAACGAAGCGAATCCTCCCAGTAGATTTCTTTAGCATAGGTCACCGGGTGACAGCAAAGTGTACCTGTCAGCATTCCGGTCACCAGATCCCCGACCAGGAATGGGCAAGTTGGGACCACCTCTGCAAATCGGCTCTAATAGCGTTAAGTAAAGGGATGTAGTTTGCTCGGAATAGAGAAGAGGGGTTGGGGGTCAAAAAGATACCTAAATACTTAAGGGACTGAGATTGCCAATTAAAAGGAAAGGACTCTTTCAGGCGGGATGCAAGCTCGCTCGGGACAGTAAGGTTCAAGATTTCTGATTTGGACATATTAATTTTAAAATTAGAGATAATACTAAATTTTGAAAAGACGGACATCAAGTTAGGGAGGGAAATAAGGGGGCGCTGTATATAAAAAAGAATATCATCTGCATATGCGGCATATTTATGTTCAACTGAGCCAACCGTGATCCCACGGATGTTCGGGTCTGCTCTGATCGTCGAGAGGAAGGGTTCAAGAGAGATGGCAAACAAAATTGGGGAGAGGGGGCACCCCTGCCTGGTGCCATGTAAAGGGCTCGCTCAGGGTGCCATTTATCCGAAGTTGGGCGGTGGGGGAGGAATAAAGGGCCGAGATACGGGACAATAGGGAGGGACCAACGCCAAGATGGGAGAGGGTTGCCATTAGGTACTCCCAGTCCACCCTGTCAAAAGCTTTCTCAGCATCTGTAGATAGAAGAAGGGTGGGCTGGGAGAGCCGGCGAACATATGACATCAGTGAAAGGGTGCGGAGGGAGTTGTCCCGCGCCTCTCTGCCGGGAATAAAACCCGTCTGGTCCATAGAGACCCAATGGGGGAGGAGCGGGAGAAGCCTGTTCGCAATGACCTTAGCATAAAGCTTGGCGTCGATGTTTAACAGGGAGATGGGCCTATAACTCTCACATTTACAGGGATCCTTACCAGGCTTGGGGATGACCGAAATGTGCACGTGAAGAGTTTCAGGTCGAAAAGTACTAATCTCTGAGATGGAGTTGGCATAGTTGGTCAAATGCGGGATCAATAAATCAGCAAAGGACCGATAATATTGAACTGTGAACCCATCAGGGCCCGGAGCCTTACCAGAGGCCATAGCTTTTAACGCAAAGCGCATCTCAGAGATAGTGATTTCTCCTTCTAAGGCGGCTAACTTATCCACTGACAGTTGAGGTAAATTAGATTGAGATAGGTATTCGCTGATGAGTCGAGACTTAACCTCCCTGTCTTCAACCGAACTATGTACATGGTACAGAGCCTGGTAGAACGAGCGGAATTCCTTAGCAATAGCAGAGGTATCATAAACCATAGAGTCCTGTATGGTTTTTATCCGTGCTACAAAAGTGGCTGACTTTTTTTTCTGCAGTGAACGAGCCAGCAGGCGCCCTGGCCTATTGCCCCATTCGTGCAGGCGTTGAGCTACAATACGGTAGGATTGTTTCTGATCCAGATGATAGAGGACCCGTAGCTCCTCCCTCCTCTGAGTCAAAACATGGAAGATCGTTTGAGAGCGGTTAGATTTATGTTGACGTTCCAGTGTCTCAATGTCTCTGATCAGATCTTGCTGCTTAGAGGTACGTTCCCTCTTCTTTCTCGACCCCAATTCTAAGGCCTCGTACACACGAGGGGATATGTCCGCTGAAAACGGTCCGATGGACCGTTTCAGCAGACATCTCCGATTGTGTGTATGGGCTAGCGGACAGATTTGTCCACCCGACAGATTTCAAAGCATGCTTTGAAATCTATCGGGTGGGAATGTGTCCGCCCGACATGTCTGCTGGTTAGTACACTTACCAGCAGACATGTCGTCCCGCACCGCCGCCGCCGCCAAATGGATTCCGCGCATGCGCGGAAGTGTTTTACTTCCTGGTGCGGTGACGTGGCGGCGTCAACGTCACCGCCACGTCACCGCGCCATCCGCCGGCGGGGAATTTGATCCGATGGTGTGTACACGCCATCGGATCAAACTCCAGATCGGACATATCCGATGGAAATGGTCCGCGGACCGTTTTCATCGGATATGTCCGATCGTGTGTACGAGGCCTAAGAATTTACCACGGATGAAGGCCTTATGGGCCTCCCATAGAGTGCCCGGGGCGACATCTGGGAGTTGATTATCAGCAAAGTAATGAGATAGATCATCCTGGAGCACCTTCCTATCTACTTCATCCATAAGAAGATTGTCGTTAAGCTTCCAATTCGTGGGTCTATTAGGAATGGAGGGGACTTTTAGTGTAAGGACGATCGGGGCATGGTCAGAGATAGTAGTGGCGGCAATCGATGAAGCCGTCGGGAGGGAGAGGTGGTGGTGATCAATGAAGAAAATGTCTATCCTGGAATGGGTGCGATGTAGGATTAGAATAATGGGTATAATCTTTCACTCGGGGGTGCATGATCCGCCAAACATCCATCAGTTGAGCATTATGTAAGCATTTACGTAGAAATGACAAGCGTCTCTGTGATAAACAGGACTGACCCAGGGAAGTATCAAGTGATGGCTCTAAGGATACATTAAAGTCTCCGGCAAAGAGGACACAACCCCGGGCGAAATCCCCTAATTTTTTAAGGGTAGAGGCCAAAAAGGAAACCTGGTCCCGATTGGGGGCGTATAAAGTGGCAATAGTGCACTGCATTATACCCAGACTACCTCGAAGGAATAGGAAGCGACCCAGATCATCACTAAGCATGGCATCTAAAGTAAAAGGAGTTCCCTTGCGAAACCCAATGGCTACACCCTTAGATTTAGGAACATCTGAAAGGCTATAATACCACAATGGGTATTTAGGGGAGGAAAGTTTCACTAAGGTAGTGTGCGTGAGGTGGGTTTCCTGCAAAAGCACAACATCCCCATGCAGGCGACCCAGCTCCCTGTAAAGGTTATGTCTCTTACCTGGGGAGTGGAGACCCCGGACGTTCAGGGAGATCAAATTCAGCACAGCCATGGAGGTTCGCGGTAGGGGCACTCAGCAACAACACAAGCAAGGTGGCACCTGCGGCGGAGACAGAGAATAAGGGAATGGGGGGGGGCATGGGGAAAGGGGACCATTGAGTTAGAGAGAGAGAGAGAGAGAGAGAGAATAGAAAGGAAACAGCAACACAACAAACAACATTAGCCCCTAGGAAGGAGCCCTCTGTAGCTGCACGCAAATGAATGCAGTGCAGGGAAGGGTGGTGCGAGCGGGCCGGCATCCCCACGTCCAAAGCCCCCGAGGGGACCAGGCCATGGGAACGCCGGACCGCGCCGCACACCCTAAAAAGGGGGGTGAAACCGCGCCAGGAGCTGGCGGCGAGCATTGGAAAAACCATGAACGCCGTCAGGGGACCCCAGCGCCGACACTAATAACACCAGGATAACAATAAAATTCAAACACATTACACAAGTTAAACAAATCAACAGTTTAGAACCTGCTATGTAAACAACAAGCATAAAACCCATTGGGTAAGGTGAGCAGAACCAAAAATAAACGTAACAAGAGGGAGCACCTCACAAGTCACTCCAGAACAAGTAACGGATCAGCAAAACCCCAGGGGGGAGAGTATGAAAGATGAGGGATCCATGGTAGGCACTTAGAAATAACATAACCAGGCCGGAGCGGTAAAACAGGACTGAGGCAATGACAGAAGAACTTTCATCGGGTAACACAGGTCTCACTCTAGAGGCGGGGAGGCTTCCATGATGGCGGATCGGCGACCACGTCCCACATTTCGCCATTGAGGGGTCGGTGCAGCAGGGAGGGGGGGATAACATCCTGCCAGCCGGGCAGCTCCGGCGTGGAGATATCAAGCTCAGAGCAAAACTTCTCCAGGTCCTCTGGAAAGCGGAGCACCGCAGTCTTACCTCCATGGTGGGCAATTAGAGCCGACGGGAAGCCCCAGCGGTAGGAGATAGAGGCGGCCCTGAGTTTATCTGTCAGGGGTTTCAGTGCTCGGCGGCGATCCAGAGTTTCCCTGGCGAGATCAGGGAAGAAAGACAAGGAGGCCCCATCAAAGTCCAGGGAGGTAGATTCCCGAGCCTTGCGCATTATTCGCTCCTTTTCTTCGTAGTAGTGGAGCCTGCAGATGACATCTCTTGGAGTGTCAGAGGAGAGATTGCGGGGACGCAGGGCCCTGTGGACTCTGTCCAGCTTGAGCAAGTGGTCAGCTGGGAGGCCTAGCATACCATTGAAGATGCCGCGGACCGAGTGGAGGAGGTCATCATCACCCGTCGCCTCAGGGAGACCTCTAATGCAAATGTTATCCTGTGGGCAATAGCAAGGGACCTGGTGGTGGATCGCAGGTCTCTAATGGCGGCCGCGTGGCGATCTAGGCGGAGCTCCGATTCCTCCACACGCTCCAACACCAGCGCCAAGTCCCCTCTTACCGCGGAGAGATCTTTCTTGATCGAACGCTCCAGGCCCCGGTCGGGAAGTCCTCTGCTAGAGCCACAACACTAGAGCGGCCAGGAGAGCTCTCCACACCCTCCGAGCAGGCAGACGAGGCTGGAGAGAGGTGTCTATGCTCCGGCTTGCGGCGGGGGGCGGAACCCGCCCCGGAGCTAGTAGCACGTGTGGTGCGGCCTAGGCCGTCTGCATCCATCACGTCTCCCGATTCCATGGAGAGGAATCTCTTGATGGAGCCCGAGGACGCCCCCGGCTTAGGAAGAGTCTTACCCGACTTCTTCCTCATGGTGAGCGAGTGTGGGGTTCCGAAAAGCAGCAATAAAGCAGGTTTTCACTGTGCCGGCGCTGGAGCTCCAGAAAAACACGTCCTCACCGCTGCATGTCCAGGCCACGCCCCCCAAGACGGTAGAACACATGACCCCTGTCACAGATATACTCCTCCCCAGCATGCCCCGCGAGGGAAGACTCCTCCAATTGGCTGCTGGGGAACAAATTGTATTGCCAGAACGCCTCTGGTGCCAACTGCCATCCAGAGATGATATCACATCCCTAGAATACAGACTGGCCCAGTGGACATTTCTGGAATGACAGGGATCACAATTTAGACAAATTGTGAATGGGAACAAAGTAACTCTCCCATTCTCACGATTTTTTAGTATAGTGCCCATACTGAAAGTAAGGGGGCGCTACATTTTTTTTTTCTGAAAAAAAAACCCAAAAAACGGCTTTGAAAGAAACGAAAACAAACCTGTTTTTTTCACCAGATTTTCCAGGTCTTTCCTTTTCTATCCATGAGAAACACACTGCATTAAGCTGCATGGTCCAGCAAAATCATGTGGTTTGGTGCACACAAAAATGTGCTGTAGGTGCCGATGTGTGGGGGTGTCATTAAGAATTACGGTAATAATACCCCCACGCATCTGCCAAAGTGCAGCACATTTTTCTGTGGGTTGGGAACGCACACGATTTTAAACATGTTCCCCAAGCCACGGAGATGTGAACCTTACCTAAGAAGAGAGGGGGCTGTGATGTGAAGGATCTGACTCATAGCACAAACATGCGATTCGTTCTTCTGGAAGAAAATTTTACTGACTGGACCTCAGTGAATTTTAATTTAAACCATAAACCAACCATTTTCAACCAGGGTTCCATGAAAGCCTAGGGTTTCTCCAGAGGTTACTAGGGAATATTTGAGCTGCTGCTGATTGACCTCTAATTTAATGGTATTAGAAAGAAATCCTGGACTGCCGCACTCCGTTAAACCATGTCTTTATTGGACCCCCTCCCTCAGTATAGACTCCCCTCCATCAATATAGACCCCCCCACTAAGAACTGACCCCCCTTCCTCAATATAGTCCTCCATCTAAGTACAGACCCCTCACCCTCAGTATAGACCTCCCCCTCAGTACAGACCTCCCCCCGTCTGTATAGACCTCTCCCTCAGTACAGACCCCCCTGTCAGTATAGACCCCCCTCCATCAATATAGTCCTCCACCTAAGTACAGACACCTCTCCCTCAGTATAGACCTCCCCCTCAGTACAGACCCCCCTCCGTCAGTATAGACCTCCCCCTCAGTATAGACCCCCCTTTCCTCAGTGTAGACCCCCACTTAGTACAGACCCCCTTTCCTCGGTATAGACCCCCCACTAAGTACTGTACTCCCCCCTCAGTACAGACCCCACTCAATCAGAATAGACCTCCCCCTCAGTACAGACCCCCCTCTGTCAGTATACATTTCCCCCTTGGTACAAACCCCCCTCCATCAGTATAGACCTCCTCATTAGTACAGACCCCCTTTCCTCAGTATAGACCCCCCACTAAGTATTGGCCCCCTCCCTCAGTACAGACCCCCCACCATTAGTATAAACCTCCCCCCTCAGTACAGACACCTCATCAATACAGACACGTCTCCTCAGTGCAGACCCCCATCAGTATAGGCACCCCCCTCAGTGCAGACCCCCCATCAGTATAGACACCCCCCTCAGTGAAGACCCCCCACCAGTATAGAATCCCCCCTCTTAGTGCAGACCCCCCATCAGTATAGACACCCCCTCAGTGCAGACCCCCCCATCAGTATAGAATCCTCTTCTTAGTGCAGACCCCCCTCAGTATAGACACCCCTTTCCCCTCCCATAGCGCCCCCTGCACATATTCATCTGCATATATGGTAGTAAAGTGTACAGACCTCAGAACAGCGCTCCGCTAACGGTCACAGCCAAGAAGCGCCGATCATTGTAGGGCAGTGGGCGGTGTTAGAGGTGCCGCTAACCACGGGTGTCACCCCTCTGACGGGTGTCACCCGGGTGCGGCCCGCAACCCCCCACCCCCCCAGCGATGCAACTGAATTTACCCTTTAATTGCTGGCATAATCTTGCTGGTCGTACATTCTTGGCATCTGCAATAGGCTAGTAAGAGCCCTGTGGTGGCTAGGGACATAATTAATAATGTTGGTTAATCATGTCTCTGGCCACCTGCACCAGGGATCTTATTATCCAATTGCATAGTTACCAAGAATGTTCAGCCAGTAAGGATCTGCTAGTAATAAAAAGGTTAATAATATTTCTAGCCACCAGGTTTCGTACTAGCCTAAGATCCCTGGTGACTAGAGACATGAATAAAGTGGAGATTCACCTATTTAAAAGTCAGCAGCTACAAAAAGTGTAGCTGCTGACTTTTAATAATCAGATACTCACCTGTCCCTCAGTCCAGCGAAGCGGGTTCAGGAAGTTTCGCTCCTCTCCCCCTCCTCTCTGAGGTGCCGGCATTCTAACTGTGGGCATCCAGCTGTGGCTTGACAGCCACGCTGCGCACTGTGAATGGCCGGGCAATCTTCTGGGACCTTTTAGTGACTTGAATCTTCTGGGACCTGTGACGTGTCCCAGAAGATTGCAGGGAGAGAGGGGGAGAGAGGTGATATTCTTTCAGGCCCCGCAGAGCCAGGGGAGGAAGTGGGAGATGAGTGCCTGTAAAAACAGGATACCCTCTCCTCCCCCAAAAAAATGACATGCCATATGTGGCATGTCAGGATTTTACCAGTAGGAGGCGGAGGTTTTTTCTTTCTATTTTTCGTATTCAACGGCGTCTTGATTGATGATGGATTTACATTGAGGGAAATTATTTTTTAATAAAGTACTTGTCAAAAACTTTCTTGTGGTTATTACTTTTGACTCTTTGTTGGTGAATGTGTAGTGATACCATGTACCCGATACCCATTCACATGGCGGGGCTGGTACTGGGGGACCCGCCTGCAGACCCTGACAACCACAGCCCAGGTTTGTCAGGAAAAGGCCCTTGTCCCTTGGCCCTTGTCCCCATCAACATGGGGGCAAGGTGCTTTTGGGTGGGGGGCAGAGCCTGGTACATTCGCTCATCCCCTCCCCTTTCCTGACCTGATGAGTTGCATGCACGGATAATTTTGGGGGGACCCCCACACCATTTTTTTATTAATATTTTCCCTTTTTTCTATAGCCGGGTGCCAAAAATTGTAACCGTGTGTCCACTTGGTCCACTTCTGGACCAAGCCTATTGTTGGGTGTGTACTTACCAAGGCTGAGATGCTGAGAGCGGTTCACCCTTGCGACTAGGCGCACTCCGGCCCCTGGAGGTCATACAGGGGGTGGATGGCACGAAGAGGCACTGGCTACCAGCAGGATGGGTAGGTCTTTCAAGGTGATCTTGGTAGATCTGAACAGCTGTGCAAGGACAAGAAGATAATCCAACAAGAGCAAGCTGAGGGTCAAACACAGATGGGTGCAGCTCTTTGCAGGACCCTAGCTGGAGATACAAGTCCAGAGAACAAACAGGGATCAGAACAAGGAGGCAGAAGTCTGGTTCAGGGTGCAGGCTGAGGTTCTAGCACAGTAGACAAGTAACAAGTCTAAAACACAAGCAGAAGGTCAGGAGCTGGAGACAAGTAGCAGGTCCGAGATGCAGGCCGGGGTCTTGTGGGCTTTTATTTTTTCGCATAAATAATGGGGGGCATTCCCATGGACACAACTATGCGTAAGACAGAGTGCTTTAAAAGCAATTATGTCTTTAACTGGCAGCCAGTGAAGGGCTCTCAGTGAAGGTGAGATGGGTTCCCAGGGTTTTTTCCCAGTCACAAGTCTGGCGGCCGTGTTCTAAACGACGAGCGATTTGGTACTTGGGGAGTACAAGGTAAAGGGCATTTGCATAGTCCAGTCTGGAGTAAACAATTGCTCCCACCACGACCGCTAAATCTTCTTTGGGGATGAAAGGAGTAAGTCTGCGTAGTAGGCGCAGCAGATGGTGAAATCCGCTGACTACTGCCCCTATTTGTGCGTCCATTGTCATATAGGAGTCAAAAATGACCCCTAGACTTTTGACTTTGGCGCTAGGGGAGATGATTTTGCCCAGAATGGGCGGGGGTGTCCATGCTGTTGCAGGTTGATTCCTGTGCTTGGCGGGAAACAGTAGAAGTTCTGTTTTTGCTCCGTTGAGTTTAAGATAACTCTTTGTCATCCAGTCCTCTATCAAAGAGAGGCATGTCTCTAGATTGAGGTGGTGATCCTTTTTGTTGCCAATGCGGAAATACAGTTGTGTGTCGTCTGCATATGAGTGGTAAAGCAGTTTTTGGCTGGTAATCTCAAAAAGAGGGCGAAGATAGATGTTAAACAGCACCGGTGACAGAGGCGATCCTTGAGGGACTCCACATGATACTGTGCGTTTCTCAGATGTGAAAGGTCCGAACTTCACTGTTTGCGATCGGTTTTCCAAAAAAGAGGAGAACTATGATAAATCGCCTTCTGCGACTCTGGCTACTTCAGCTAGCCGTGTCAATAAAAGTTTGTGGTCTACAGTTTTGAAAGCTGCACTTAGGTCCAACAGAACCAGAAGACAAGATTCTCCTTCATCTGAGGCCTCAAGAGCATCGTCCCATATTTTGAGCAAGGCGGTTTCTGCCCCGTGTCCGGGACAGAAATCCGATTAAATTGGGTCAAGTAGCTTGTGGGTATCTAGATGCAGTTGCAGCTGTTGTACCACTACTTTTTTCATTACCTTTGAGAGTACATTTAGGCTTGTTATGGGACGGCGGTGGAGTGGGTCCTTGGGGGCAAGGGTGGGTTTCTCCAGGATGTCGGCACATTCCTTCAGCAGTTTAGTAGGGATGATATCATTTGGCGCTGTGTCTTTACGCAAAGTACCAATGATATTTTTTGTGGCATCGATGGAGATGGGTTCCAGAGTGAACTTACCTGATAGAGGTGAATTACTGTGGGTATTGTGTGAAAAATTGCAGGGGGGAGGCTGAGGGGGGGAATTGTTTTGCTGAATGCCTTTACGGATTGCCTCGATTTTATTAATGAAGTAATCTCATAATTCATTGCAAAATTCTTGTGTGTCTGAATTGGGGGCTTCAAGACATCCTAGTTTCATGGTCTGAGTGACCATCTTGAAGAGTTTGCGTGGTTTATTTAAGGCTATATTGATAGCCTCAGAAAAATAATTTTTCTTGGCTTGGAAGATTTCTTTGTGGTATTTTCTTGTTGTTGCTTTGTAGATGGAGAGGTTTACCTCTGAAGAGCTTCTTTTCCAGGCGGCTTCCGCCCTTCTGCGTTCTTGCTTCAGTAACGACAGCTGGTTATTGAACCAGCTGCAGTTGTTTTTCCGGATGTGGGTTTTATGTTTCGGCGCTGACTGTAGTAGGGCTGAGTTTATGGCATCCAGTGTTTTTTACGGCCGTTTGATGTGGCTGAATTGTTTTAATTTTTTTTCCTTAACCACTTCAATACCCGGCCATTGACAATTGACGGCCAGAGGTGGGATCTACCATCCTAAGTGGCCGTCAATTGACGGCCTGGGCTTTGCGGGTGGATATCTGAATGATGCCTGCAGCCAGAGGCATCATCCAGATATCCTCTTCTTCAGCCGGCGATTCTGTATGACATAAGAATGATCATAGCGGTGGTTCCACCACTTGATCGTTCTTACAGGCCGCGGGAGGGGACATCCCCCCTCCCGCCGCCATCCGGTGCTTCTCTGGGCTCTCCCGTGCCTTCGGGGGCCCGGAGAAAGAAACGTCCGGCGTCGGCAGGAAGCATAGAGATGACTGGTGACCAGTCATCTCTATAACCCTCGGAGGACCCGGGCGTGATGTGATGACGTCACGCCTGGGTCCCCGTAAGTAAACAAAGCTGCGATTGCGGCTGTAAGCAACCATTCATGAGATCGGTGAATTTTTTTCACCGATCTCATGGTTTCCAGCCTGGAGAAGAGATGTGAGGTCTTATTGACCCTGTATCTCTCCTTAAAGAGGACCTGTCACACACATTTCCTATTACAAGGGATGTTTACATTCCTTGTAATAGGAATAAAAATGGAAAAAAAAATAAGAATTGAAAAAAAGTGTCAAAAAAAAGTAAAAAAAAAAAAAATTAAAACGCCCCTGTCCCCGATAGCTCGCGTGCAGAAGCGAACACACACCTAAGTACCGCTGACATATGTAAACGCCGTTTAAACCACATAAGTGAGGTATCGCCACGTGCGTTAGAGTGCCAGCAACGAATCTAGCACTAGATCTCCTCTGTAAATCTAAACTGGTAACCTGTAAAAAAAAATAAAGCGTTGCCTATGGAGATTTTTAAGTACCGAAGTTTGGCGCTATTCCATGAGTGTGCGCATAATTAAAGCGTGACATGTTGGGTATCTATTCACTCGGTGTAACATAATCTTTCACATAATACAAAAACATTGGGCTAACTTTACTGTTTTGTTATTTTTTTAATTCATGAAACAATTTTTTTTTACAAAAAAAAGGCGTTTGAAAAATGATTGCGTAAATACCGTGCGAGATAAAACGTTGCAAAGACCGTAGTTTTATTCCCTAGGGTGTCTACTAAAAAAAACATATATAATGTTTGGGGGTACTGCGTAATTTTCTAGCAAAAGAATTATGATTATTACATGTAGGAGAGAAGTGTCAGAATAGGCCCGGTACGGAGGTGGTATAAATGCCCGGTATTGAAGTGGTTAATGTGGTTTTGAAGAGTTCCGAATGGAGCTTCTTCTGACATCTAGTCCAGTGTGTTATCACTGGTCTGGATGTTGTTGATGAGGGATGGATTTTGGAAATAATGAATTTAATTGCATGGTGATCAGTCCATGGCAATGGTTCATTTTCCAAAAATGTTATTTCCAGAGTGTGTGACCTGAAGCATGTGTGGGCCCACATACTAGTTGCTGTAGCCCTAAACCTTCCAGGTGGTCAATACAGGCATCGGCAACAGGGTCTTGTGAGGAGTTGGCCCAGAGGTTGAAATCCCCAAGCAGCAAAAGGTGTTTGCTGTAAAGGGTGTCAGTGGAGATGAACTCCGTCAATTATGGTAGCAGCTGCGATTTTGGGCCGGGTGGCCTATAGCAGAGAAGCATATGAATTTGTTTGCAGTTGCTGAGTAAGGGTTTCCATGAATGGAAGAGGGTTTTGAAGTACTGGTTTAGTGATCGCAAGGTGAGTCTTGTGGATCACCGCCAGTCCTCCTCCTCTTTGCCCTATTCTGTTTTCCGTTATAATACAGTAGTTTTCTGGCACCAGTTCTCCTAGAATGGTGTTACAGTCGGCTGTAAGCCAGCTTTCTGTGATAAAGAGGCAGTCTAGATCGCTTTGTAGAATGAGGTCACTGATTTCCAGTCGGTGTTTTACTGCCGATCTTGTGTTGATCAAAGCACATGATATGTGCTTAGGCTGGGGTAAATGGCTGAAATATCTGACAGTCAATCGTTGATCGATTCTCAATAGTCGCTCAATTCTTAAGGCTTTTTTGGTTATGGCTGGTAGTATTGCGGCGAATTGCCTCAAACTCCAAATGGTTTCGGCAGAATATTGCTGATATGCCATGATCGCCAGACACCGGGGGGGGGGGGTTTTCAGGGGCGATGGGGAGAGGAATTGGCGAATTCCTCTCTCCTGGCTTGGTCCAGAGGAAGGCAAAAAAACCCTGACCGTGCTGGGCCAATATGCTCCGGTAGGGGCAAAAAAAATCCTTCCTGACCCCGTGAGAGGCGATCGGGCAACCCCTGGATCAAGCTTCTGTTTGTGTTGAGACGAGAAGGGGCTGGGGATGAAGAGGTGAATGTATTGCTGGTGAAGCAGGATGGCTGCCTGATCAGGCAGCAGGATGCAGCCTAGGGCTGACAATTAGGTGAGTCAGTGATGTCGGGGGGCTAGAAAGGTAAAACCACGGAAGAGTGGCTGTCCTTCTGGGGTAAGGGGGGGTTTCCTAGATGGTTCGGTGGGGATTCTCGGGTGTAAGGAGCGGCGCGGCGCTAGACCGCAGGTGAAGCTGCGGTCTTTCCTAGATCACGGCCCTAGTATGGCGGAATTGCCGCGGGGAGGTGACAGGAGGGTGTCTCTGATGGCGATGGTGGTGTGGGGGCAGAGGGGCCGGAGGAAAGGAGCAGGGGAGAGCCGTATTGTATGTGATGTTTGCTGCGGCTTGTCCTGAAAAGGACGGCCGTCAGCGATTTAAGTGGATGGCTCTTACCTGTTAGCCTTCCTGGAATGAGGAGGGGAACCAGGGGAGGCCGGAGAGCCAGGGAGCTGATCCACTGTTGATCCACTGGATGGATGTATTACAACATGCGACCAACCCCTAGTGTTAAAAGAATACGATATACGTGAAGATTCCAATGCACCTCTGTATGCAAGTGATTATCAGTACCGGACCCCAGGCATCACTCCACACAGAACAGGAGTTTGGGGGTTCTCTACATCATATCACTTAGGCATAAAGAAGTGCATTAGGCCACTAAGGGAGTAGGTATAAAATACCTTCAACCCTTAGCATAGAAAAGTTAAAGCGAACATGTTCAGCAACTTAGGGCATGGGCCCATAAACAAGTAACAACTTATGTCAAGCACGTAGTAGTTAAAGAAGATGTAGGCAACTAATAGTTGCGTAAAAGAGGCAAATATTGCTCAGGGTATTTGAGAGTTTATGTCCCTTTAAGATACTCCACAGTAAGCAGCCCAGAACACAACAGACAATCTCAAGCAGTATGTTAATACTTAGTAAGCCAGAGTTGATTACAGCAATTGATTATATGCAATATACTGTATGTAGCAGATGATTCAATGTGAAGTGAAACAATGCCTACTTATCCGTTTGCAAAGGATGGGTCTTTGTTATAGTTCAGCAGCAATTGAATTTCGTAGTGTAGGGACTCTGGGTGGAAGTAATCTTCAGGATGTCCCCAGCAATAGCAGCAGGAATCAGTAAGGTATTTAGCTAGAGGCCATGGAATTCCAACTTGGCTTGATGTCCAGCAAGGGGAGCAATGGTAACAGTGTTATAGCATGGCCGAGCTACGGCTGCCAATAATAGAACAGCTGGTATAATACACGCCGTTCTATTCATACTAGAGCAGCATGTGTGCCGAATGCAGAGCTAATTGCATTTGGCACTTCCGCTTTCCAGGTTGGAACGCACGCGGCGCCGGACGATGGCGTCATCGCGCGGTTGTCGCACTGCGTTTCAGCGTGTAATGCATTACGGCGCCAGGCGCGGATTACACCCGCATGAGTGCGCGACGTTCCATCGGGCCACGAAGGCGCATGTGCTGAACCGCCGTTCCGCCGCGCACAAGTGCGGGGACGTGGCTGCCCTGGTTGTTTCTCTGACACCTATTTTTGACACTTGTTTACAAATTAAAATCAGATTTTTTTGCTATAAAAAGACTTAGAACCCCAAACATTATGGACCAGATTCAGAAAAGTATAGATATGCAGCGTAAATACCAAGAATAGCCGGCGTATCTTTTTTCTGTATTCAGAAAACAAGATACGCCGGCTTTCTCCTAAGATACGAGCGGAGTAAATCACTTACACCGTCGTATCTTAGTTGCATATTTACGCTGGCCGCTAGGTGGCGCTTACGGCGTTTTTTGCGTAAAATATGCAAATGAGCTATTTACGCCGATTCCTGAACGTACTTGCTGCGGCGCGTCAGAGTTTACGTTGTTTGCATTAGCGTTAGAGCGGCGTAAGGTTACCCCTGCTATAGGAGGCGTAGCCAATGTTAAGTATGGACATCGGGACAGTTTAGTTTTTTGCCCCTTTGAATTGTTGCTTTTGCTTTGAAATGCATTACCTCTGTTAGCTGTCTCCTTAAATATCCTAAATCCCTCCCCCTACAGGGTAGTTGAGTTTTTTTATGTTGGACTTCCAACTTCTGAATATCTTCCAGAAGCTCTCTGATTTGTTTATCACGTTTCTTTTTCAGGAGCGAGCCATGTTTAATCAAAATTACCCTAATCACAGTCTTGTGTGCTTCCCACACCATTCCGGGGTCCATTCCAGGAATATCGTTAACTTGAAATTATGCTGCTATTTCTTTAGCAACGTCTTCCCTAATTTCCGAATTTTGCAGTAAACTCTCGTTTAAGCGCCAACAATTATACTGGGATAGGGCCACACTGGAGAGGGAAATACACACACTGACTGGAGCATGGTCAGACCATGTTATATTCCCTACTTCTGTTTTCGTTACTGAAGTGATGAAATAATGTGGGATCAAAAAAAATTGATTCTGGAGTATATCTGATGTGGGTTGGAAAAGAAAGTGTAATCCCTTTCTTCTGCGTGTAATATCCTCCAAACATCTACTAACTGTGTCTCATGCATTTTCCTCAGAATTCCTTTTCTGACGTTCCCCGGAATCGATGATGTCCCTGAGGACACATCTAATCTGGGGTCCAGGGCAACATTGAAGTCTCCTCCTAAGATTAACTTCCCCTCTGCAAATTCAACCAATTCTGTTAAAACTTTTTTAATAAATACATCTTGGTGATTATTTGGTACATACAGTGTGGCCAGGGTTACTTTAGCTCCTCCAATATTGCCCTTCAGAAAAAGATACCTACCCTTTGAATCCAGGCATTTATCTAACAATGTCCAGGCTATTCCATTAGAGATCAGGATAGATACTTCTTTAGATTTTGCTTCCTGATTCATTGCATGATAAAAGGAAAAAATCTATTCTGGAGAAATTGTAGGTGTCTCTTGGACATATGCTACATCGGATCCCCATCTTCTTAAATCGTTTAACAGCATTCTACGTTTTTCTGGGACATTAAGTCCTTTGACATTCAAAGATGTTATTTTTAGTGCCGCCATCTCAGAAAATGCGGAGAAAAAAGAAAAAAAAAAAAAACCCTACAAAAACCTCCCCCCTCCCCCTTCTATGCCCCTAAGGGAATTTGAGGTTCAGGGGATCCCAGAGACTATTGAGAAACAAAATTTGCAAGAAATTATTCAGGCAATTTGCCTCCAGGTGACTGTGAACCCCCTCCCACAGGCCATTGAATTTGAGCGAATACACAGATCCCTGGGACCTCGCTCTGTTAACGCAGAAAGGCCTAGGGATGTGATCTGTTGTTTTTTGCGCTATGCTCAAAAAGAGATTATTAGTCGTATGGACTGGGATGTGGGTGAGGTTATATATGAGGGCGCTCAAATAAAAATTTTGCCTGATCTTTCTCGAGCTACTCTTCAACGGAGAGCAATAATGCGCCCTCTACTTGACAATATTAAGAAATCAGGGGGATCCTACCGGTGGGGGTATTCACTCTCCTTAACAGTCAAGAAGAATAAGCGGTCCTTTTTTTTTAAACATCCATCAGACTTACCAGAATTATTTAAATTTTTAGAAATAGAACCTGTGGAGATGTCAGACTGGTTACAAAAAATCCCAAGTTTGGAAAAACGGACAATGAATGTGGTAGCAATACAAAGGGGGGATCGAGGGGAGCTTGCGGAGACTACCTAAGGCCGAGCAGGGGAGGGGAGGGGGGATCAGGGGGAAGAGAATGAAGTAAATGAAGAGAGTTTATTATTTTATTTTATTTTTCGTACTATTTTTTTTCAAAGGCAAAGTTTGCTGCAATGGTTTTCTCTTCTTCTTGTCTCCCCACCCCCCCCCCTTTTTTATTCTCTTTATTTTTTTCTTGTTTGTTTGTTTTACCCTATGCTATACACCAATACTGGGCCTTTAGCTCCTAACCCTCCCTTCCTTCCTTATCTTCATTAAGGGGGGCCCGTTTGACCTCGGCAAACACTGTCATATTGGATGTCCAGATCGGATTATCCGACTCACTCGCAAGCGGCGTCCCACACGGCCTAGCAACTCTACGGCTGGAGAGAGGGAGCAGCGCGGCGCGATCACTGGAGATTGTCCCAGCGCAGCCCCAGTAGCAGCTCGACGGGGAGGACCACGTGACCGCCAACACACGTGACACATGCAGAGGACCCGTGGAGACATACAGGAATCAATACGCCGGTCCCTAGTGCCACTCACAGAGGATAAAGAGCAGGACACCGGCATGTCATCAAGGCAGAGTCGCAAAGATACATCCTCAGCATCACCAGGTGGGAGTACAAGAGCTGTAGCACAGAAAGAACATAAAGAGCAGGGGTCAAGGAGAGGAGGTAGGATCCACATTTCTTTCTTTTTTTATTCTCTTATACGTTAATAAGGATACAGTGTTATGCAGAGGTGTACTTATAACAATTTTATAGACAAATGATACCATTTACAGTCGCGCAGGGGGTGCAAAATGTTTTCTTCTTCCTAGGGGGGGCATGACAGAAAATAATTGAGAAGCACTGCCTTAGGGGAATGTAACACAGAACAAATAGTTACTAAATAGAAATCACACAGAACATGTAAGATACACATTAGGGTTTTTTTTTTTCTTTTTTTTTTTTTTATTCCCTTAGGGGAATGTAACACAGAACAAATAGTTACTAAATAGAATTCACACAGAACATGTAAGATACACATAGGGTTTTTTTTTTTTTTTTTTGTGGGGGGAAGAACTAGGAAGATGCAAAAAGGTGTGTTCCTGGGAGGGTTGGGCTATTTATTTATTTTTGGATAACAGAGAGAGAGAAGTTCTCATAGATATACTATTGAATATAATTAATAGTGAAGTAGAGTATATAGAGATGTTTTGAATTAAATGTCGATGTCGTAATGTGATATAATGAGATATATTTATATTCCTCATTGCTAAGAACTACTCATAGGAAATAGGGTGTTACGATTTTTTTTTAATTAATTAAATACTAATTGTGTTTTTTTTTTTTTATTGGGAGAAGTAGTATGAGCTACTGTAATGTAACACTGTTAAATTTCTTATTTTCCCTTGTATGTATGTATAATTTTATTTATTTTTCCTTTGGTCCCCGGTATGATTAAATACCTGGGAAAAAAGGTGCTCCGAAAGGAGTATTAGATTTATAAAATGTATTCTTTGGATATTGATTGAGAAGTATGGATTGGGCTCGCGCAAACTTATTATAAATGTAGTAATTATGGAAATGTATTGATTTGAAAACATAAAAACTAAATGGCTTAACCCTTATTCATAAGGGGTGAAAGTCTGTTTAGTTAAAGATGGAATATACATAGAGGTAAGGGGATATAGGGGGGAGGGGAGGAAAGAGAAAAAATAGGGGTACTAACTGTGTTTAAGTTGAGAGTATGGTATAGATAGGAGGGATAGGGTAATAAATATGTCCGGAAGGGAGGGGGGAGTCGGGGATGGAGCTGCTCAACCATCTTTGATTATTAGCCCTAGTTAGGTACTCACCCACTGAGGCAACTGGGGCAGACCCAGTCAGGGGTGTTTATTTTCCTTTTTTTTTTTAAATACACTTCACTGAATAAAAAAAAAAAGTAAAGTTAACCCAGTTTGTTTGAATAATGTGAAGATGATGTTACGCTGAGTAAATATATACCTAACATGTTACGGTTTAAAATTGCGTACACTCGTTTAATGGAGACAAACTACAGTACTTAGAAGTCTCCATAGATGATGCTTTAAAAAAGATTAACGGTTACCAGCTTAGAGTTACAGAGGAGGTATTTTGCTAGAATTATTGCTCTCGCTCTGACAATTCCGGCAATACCTCACATGTCTGCTTTTATCACTGTTTACATTTGCGTGACTTATGTATGCATTTTCTTTGGTTCGCAAACACGTGGGGATGGGGGCGCTTTAAACTTTTTTAATATTATTATTTATTTTATTTTACACTGTCTCTTTAAAAAAGAAAATCTGATAACTTTTAATGCTGTCACAAGGAATGTAAACATATTTTATGCATGCTACAGATGCGCCACTTTACAGGCACATTAAGAGAAACCCCCAGGCACGATGTGTAATGCCGCGTATACACGCATGGAATTTCTGACAACAAAATGTTTGATGGGAGCTTTTGGTCGGAAATTCCGATCGTGTGTAGGCCCCAATGGACATTTTCTGTTGGAATTTCCGACAACAAAAATTTGAGAGCTGGTTCTCAAATTTTCTGACAACAAAATCCGTTCTCGGAATGGAATTTCAGACATTTGTGCGACCGTGTTTATGCAAGACAAGTTTGTGCCAACATCCGTTGGAAAAAAATACACGGTTTTGTTGTCTATACGCGACATAAAGGAATTGTTTAATTTTTTTTTGCACTTTAGGCATAGTTAAAATCACTGCTCAATAATTTTTTTAAAACTTTTTTTGTTGATACATGTCCCCCAGGGCAGTACCCATACTTCTTTTATAGCCAATTACCGTATTTATCGGCATATAACACGCACAGGCGTATAACACGCACCCTTACTTTAAGAGGGAAGTTTCAGGAAAAAAACGTTCCATGCCCCCTGCGTATAACACGCAGGCACAGTTTACCCTCTATTTTCAGGGTAAAAAAGTGAGTGTTATATGCCAATAAATACAGTACTTGCATATAAGCCTGTGCACTTTTGATTTTTCCTGTTCAGGCTCCCATAGACTATAAGAGGGTTTGTCATCCAGGTTAGAACATTTTTCCCTGCTTGGGAGTTCTGCTGCAAACCGAACGGGGGGGGGTGGGGTTTGGTCAATCCCTAAAGTACGGCCCTCGCATGGGGCACTGATGCATACACCCCATGTGAACAAAACCTAAACACTGAATATTGTTCAGGAAAAAGAAACATCTGATTAAAAACAAACCAGCTGTATCATTATTTCAGCTCATCCAAATGATTTCCATGTATGCAAAATGTATTCATGCTAAGTTTTTATAAAACTACAGAGACGTCCACAGGAAACATTATCTGAGCAGAATCAGCACTAATCAACTTCGGACATGACACCTCTCCTGTGGTTACTTTCCATTGTGTCTTTAGTACAATGTGTGTTACTTTTCATTTTGTTTACTTATTTGAAAGTTTATTTGAACTAAGCTATAGGATGAATTATAAAACAAAATATAATATATATTTTTCAGATGTCACATCACAAGTCTCAATGATGGAGTCTGGTCCTGAGATAGTGAAGCCATCAGGGACTCTGGAAATGACCTGTAAAGTGACCGGAGCCTCCCTCACTGACAGCACTAACATGGAGTGTGTGAGCTGGGTCCAACACTCTGAAAGGAAACAGATGGTGTGGTTGGGGATGATATGTTATAATGCAAACACATATTATGCCAGCTCTGTTCAGGGAAGAATGTCTCTCTCCAGAGACACAAATAAAAGAGAAGTGTATTTAAAACTCACTGGAATGAAACCTGAAGAATCCGCCACATATTATTGTGTAAGATACACACAGTGTATGAAATCACCTAACAACATGTACATAAATGATTTTACATTTGAAAAAGACATGGTTATAGAAGAGCTTAAAGTATTTGGAAACACACTTCTTCAAAAGTGCATTGTATTACAGCATGAGTTGAGTTGAGTTGAGGTGCACTTTCTATAGCGTGGTCAATTACCCCGGAGGATCCCGACACGCTCATGTCTCAATACATCTTTTTTTTTTTTTTAATCTATTTTAACCCATATTTTATCATTTTATTGTGGCTGGCATGTGGCCTCACAGCCTAACCGGTCTCTCCTAACTAAAGCTGGCTGTACAATGCAGCACACACAGATGGGGGAGTAGCTCCACCGCTGTGTGTGTGATATAAGCCCATTCACCCACCCGCTGCACCAGTAATCCTGTACACCCAATAGGCAGTAATCCTGCTCACTGTCTAATATAAGCCACACCCACCCCTATACTAAATAATTCAGCTTGGAGGGGGGTGTGGCCACGCAACTCATTATGGGAGATACAGCCATGCCGTGTGTCAGCACACTATCCTGTAACTCCTGACAGTCACCTCAGGATGCAAACTAAACAAGGCAGGGTCTTCTTCCATGCTTAAAAGGGTAAAAGGATTGAGACAGCAAATCTGTAGTCTATATAGCGATTTTAATGGTAGATTAGATGAATTGACAAGCAAAACAACTGACACGTTTCGGCAACATCCTTGGTCATGCTATGACCAAGGTTGTTGACGAAACGCGTCAGCTGTTTTGCTTGTCATTTCATGTAACCAACCATTAAAATCGCTTTATGGACTACAGAGTTGCCAGCTTAATTATTTTACTTGTTTGTGCTGTTGTGTGTAAGGACACACTGAGCCTGAGAACCCGAGGCCCCGTACACACTATCAAATCCATTTGTTCAAATCGGTCGGACCGACCAATTTGAATAAATCTGTCTGCTTGGATTTTGGTTTGCTCGCGTGTACACCGCACCAGGAAGTAAAACACTTCCGTGCATGCGTCTAAACCATTTGGCGCGTGTGCGAGAAGACATGTCTGCTGGTTAGCGTACTAACCAGCAGACATGTCGGGCGGACGGGTTCCCAGCTGACAGATCGGTAAGCATGCTTTCCAATCTGTCGGGTGGCCAAATCCGTCGGCTCGCCCATACACACGATCGAATCTGTCTGCTGAAACAGTCTAGCAGACCGTTTCCAGCAGACAGATTTGATCGTGTGTACGAGGCCTGACAGAGGATCTTGCAAATTGAACTGGGAGTTCCTGTTGTGTGCGCTGTCTCTCTTCAATCTTTTTCCATGCTTGCCATGGTCAGTTTGAATCAGGGACCAAAGTGGAACTGGGAGGATCAAAAGTGGTTTTAAAGAGATAGAATAAATAAAAAATTAGAAAGGTAGATTTAAAAGAAAATTGATTATTAACCACACACATATATTACATTTTACTTGGTGGGTTTACTTACGCTTTAATTAAAAAAGGTGAATTTGTGTTATTACTGGACATTAGTGGAACTATTTAATTTTGCTTCTCTGAAATGTTATAGACATTCTTGCAAATGTAATCAAAATTATTTGAAGTCAATAAGAAAGGTGAAGAGTGCGGGAAGGGAGAGTTGAAATAGGTAAAGCATTACTATAGACAAAATGAAAAAAAATATATTAATTTCCATGTTGTATTTCAATTATGTATAGCCTACTCATATTAACTTAAACAATCTTGAAGTTTGTAAACCTACTTTGTAACTATCCCCACTCATTTACTTCCCGGAATTCTGTGACACGTTTTCACTACAGAATACATACAGAATATGGAATACTTTATTAATAAAAGGGGAATTGGGAAATTGTTGAAAACATCTAACTGCCAAATGCAAATAATACACCACTTTCTCTAACATTTACCCAAATAATAATTAACATAATTCCAAAATACTATAAAAACAACATAAAATCCTCATTATAAACCAGAACTAAATCTTAGAGCACTTACTATTCTCTCACATATATATTATTATTATTATTTTTATAGCCAAATTTACCACCCTAACTCCTCCCACAGTTTTTACGCTAGATAGACGAGTAATATATCAAATCGAGCGGCTTGTTCCCGAATAGTGGGCTATTACTTTGTGGAACGTTTCGCCAAATCGTTCGCGAAATATCGTCATATTTGCGGCGAAATTTTCCCATAGGAATGAATGGTGAGAGCTAAAGCACAGAATGGCAAAAACGGAAAAATCATTACATGATTTGTAAACTGCGACCACTCCCTCATTTTCAAGCCGACCTACACAAATCGTATATCAAAATGTTCAGCTGTCCCTGCTGACACTACACGTGTTGACGACTAAGCGATCGGTCAAATGGTTTTCAAGATACAGACATTTGTTTGCAACACACGCCATCCATCATTTCAATGAAAGTCAATGGAGGAAAGAAAATTGAAAACTGAATATTGCAAGGCAATTTGTAAACTGCGACTGTGCCTTCAAATTTAATATTTTAGAGACATACTATACATCAGGTTGAAGGTCTGGGTCTTGTGATTCGTAAAATATAAAGATATTCGCTGTGCGATTTATAGTTTTTAAAATACAATCATTTAAAGACGCACAGTAAAAAACAAGCCAGAATCTGAGTGGCTGTTTAGAGTGGCTGCCTGCATGTGTTTACATTGGTTTCCTAGGAGACGATGTCTCCTCACACACAGCTGAGGGGCTTTCTATAGCTCCTCCCACACAGCTGTGAGGTGATATGGCTCTGTTTTTCAGGCATATCCCACTTTTAAGTAAACAATGGGGTTTATTTACTAAAGCTGGAAAGCGCAATATAAGGCTCACTTCTGCACACAAACCAATGAGCTTCCAGGTTTTATTACCAGGCTTAACTGAACAAGCTGGGGTTAGAAGCTTATTGTTTTTTCTGCAGAAGTGAGCCTGATATTGCGATTTCCAGCATTAGTAAATAAACCCTAGTGTGTACTTAAAAGCGGGGTATGCCTGTATTTGGCTCTGTGTAACTTCTGCATACTCTGCATATAGAAACCATCCATAGCATCCAGTCCATAGCAACCAGACCATAGCAACCACTCCATAGCAACCACTCCATAGCAACCACTCCATAGCAACCCGTCCATAGCAACCACTCCATAGCAACCGTCCATAGCAACCGTCCATAGCAACCAGTCCATAGCAACCAGTCCATAGTAACCACTCCATAGCAACCAGACCATAGCAACCAGACTATAGCAACTGTCCATAGCAACCAGTCAATAGCAACTGTCCATAGCAACCCGCCCATAGCAACCCGTCCATAGCAACCCGACCATAGCAACCCGACCATAGCAACCAGTCCATAGCAACCAGACCATAGCAACCAGACCATAGCAACCCCTCCATAGCAACCCCTCCACAGCAACCCCTCCATAGCAACCCGTCCATAGCAACCCGTTTTTGATGGGGCAAATAGGATGGCGCAGTTTTGATGGGGTAGTTTTTGATGAAGCAGTTTTTGATGGGGCAATGGATCGAAATGGATAGACACATTGTTGGATCACATTTACATCTCCAGGGGCACCGTCTCCAGTCTGGAGTATTGGTGAAGGCAAGAACACGTCACACAATTTCTCCAGAAATTGTACCTTTTCTAGTTAAGTGGTCTTGCATAGCAAGAGCACTTACTATTCTCTCACATATATATTATTATTAAGTGGTCTTGCATAGCAAGAGCACTTACTATTCTCTCACATATATATTATTATTATTTTTATAGCCAAATTTACCACCCTAACTCCTCCCACAGTTTTTACGCTACATAGACGAGTAATATATCAAATCGAGCGGCTTGTTCCCGAATAGTGGGCTATTACTTTGTGAAATGTTTCGCCAAATCGTTCGCGAAATATCGTCATATTTGCGGCGAAATTTTCCCATAGGAATGAATGGTGAGAGCTAGAGCACAGAATGGCAAAAACGGAAAAATCATTACATGATTTGTAAACTGCGACCACTCCCTCATTTTCAAGCCGACCTACACAAATCTTATATCAAAATGTTCAGCTGTCCCTGCTGACACTACACGTGTTGACGACTAAGCGATCGGTCAAATGGTTTTCAAGATACAGACATTTGTTTGCAACACACGCCATCCATCATTTCAATGAAAGTCAATGGAGGAAAGAAAATTGAAAACTGAATATTGCAAGGCAATTTGTAAACTGCGACTGTGCCTTCAAATTTAATATTTTAGAGACATACTATACATCAGGTTGAAGGTCTGGGTCTTGTGATTCGTAAAATATAAAGATATTCGCTGTGCGATTTATAGTTTTTAAAATACAATCATTTGAAGAAGCACAGTAAAAAACAAGCCAGAATCTGAGTGGCTGTTTAGAGTGGCTGCCTGCATGTGTTTACATTGGTTTCCTAGGAGACGATGTCTCCTCACACACAGCTGAGGGGCTTTCTATAGCTCCTCCCACACAGCTGTGAGGTGATATGGCTCTGTTTTTCAGGCATATCCCACTTTTAAGTAAACAATGGGGTTTATTTACTAAAGCTGGAAAGCGCAATATAAGGCTCACTTCTGCACACAAACCAATGAGCTTCCAGGTTTTATTACCAGGCTTAACTGAACAAGCTGGGTTTAGAAGCTTATTGTTTTTTCTGCAGAAGTGAGCCTGATATTGCGATTTCCAGCATTAGTAAATAAACCCTAGTGTGTACTTAAAAGCGGGGTATGCCTGTATTTGGCTCTGTGAAACTTCTGCATACTCTGCATATAGAAACCATCCATAGCATCCAGTCCATAGAAACCATCCATAGCAACCAGACCATAGCAACCCTCCATAGCAACCACTCCATAGCAACCACTCCATAGCAACCACTCCATAGCAACCACTCCATAGCAACCACTCCATAGCAACCCGTCCATAGCAACCACTCCATAGCAACCACTCCATAGCAACCATCCATAGCAACCAGTCCATAGCAACCAGTCCATAGCAACCAGTCCATAGTAACCACTCCATAGCAACCAGACCATAGCAACCAGACTATAGCAACTGTCCATAGCAACCAGTCAATAGCAACTGTCCATAGCAACCCGCCCATAGCAACCCGCCCATAGCAACCCGTCCATAGCAACCCGACCATAGCAACCCGACCATAGCAACCAGTCCATAGCAACCAGACCATAGCAACCAGACCATAGCAACCCCTCCATAGCAACCCCTCCATAGAAACCCCTCCATAGCAACCCCTCCATAGCAACCCGTTTTTGATGGGGCAAATAGGATGGCGCAGTTTTGATGGGGTAGTTTTTGATGAAGCAGTTTTTGATGGGGCAATGGATCGAAATGGATAGACACATTGTTGGATCACATTTACATCTCCAGGGGCACCGTCTCCAGTCTGGAGTATTGGTGAAGGCAAGAACACGTCACACAATTTCCCCAGAAATTGTACCTTTTCTAGTTAGTGGGAATGCTTTAATAAGCATTCCCAGTATTGTTATTCGTTTTTTATTATTCTTATTAATTTTATCCTTTATTCCGTACGTTTTTTGGCTCTGCGTAACTTCGCCATACTTTCAGCGATTGAGACCATTCAAATTTTAAAATGTTCATCTCATTCAGCTAACGATGGGACTTCTTCAAGTTTTTTTGTGCTATTTATACTTTTTAAAATATTAAGCTTTTAGTCGCTTTTTTTTAACATTGAAGTCAATGAGAACATGCTTATTCCTGCTTCAAAACGTACCCGATTCAAAATGTATCTCCTCCTTCATACTTTCACTGACCGACACCAAACAAACTTTACCACGGTCACAAAATATTCAGCTATCCGGCTATGACTTTTCAGATTGAAATCTTTTATAGTTTTTGTGAAAAAGCAATTTACGTTTAGTGATTTTTTCAGAAAATTTTATCGATTAAACAGTCTTCCTATGGAGCTGGCTTAGAGTGTGTCATGTGACCTTTACAGTGTGAGTTTTGAAAAGAATCGGATTATCTATAAAAAAGGGGGAACAAATTGCTCTCACGCCCACAAGATCTACTTGTCATACACAATTTATATATCAAATGGAAGGTATTTTTGTCTGCTTTCAGGCAATGTGATCAGTTTTGTGATGCGCATTTTACTTTTCGTTGCTGGAGCTTCTAAAGGACAAGAGTTCCAACATTTCTCCCATAGGCCTTCATTATAAACGTCATTTAATTTTTGCCAATAAAATGCACAACGACACTCTTTTCTAAATCGCTGACATGGCCACATTTTTAAGTTTATCAACATAAATTTCATATCGATGCGTTCACAAGGGTCTTGGCTTTTATACGGTGAAGTCGCTGTATCGATCGCATGTACGGTTGTGGATTTATTAAGGTTTGTTTGAAGGGTTATTTCACTTATTTTGTGTGTAGATAAAAAGCATTTGTAATGGTAATTCTTTCCCTAAATAGCTTCCTTTACCTCAGTGCAATTATCCCCTCACACACCTGGGGGAGGGGAGAAAACCTCTTGAGGGGGGAGGGGTGACCAGGAAGTCAGGACGCTCTGTACTTTGCAGATAGAGAAAGGAGCTGTGTGTTAGTGGGCGTCCTGCTCACCCCCTCCCCCCTCAAGAGGCTTTCTCCACACCAGAGAAAAAGCCTTGCACTACTGTGTGGAGTTACAGACAGAAGAACAGGAAGTGAGGATTTCTCAGAAAAAATAAGGACATTTAAAAGCAAAATCAAAGGATGAGGTAAGTAAAGGAGGACTGCACAAAGGTAAAGGAAGTTATTTAGGGAAAACGATTTTACCTTTACAACACCTTTAATGATTAAAGAGAGGCTTTATAAGTACTGAAGGAACACTGCTTGTATGTCCTAAAGATAGTATAGCGGTTATGGCGAATGGGATTTGTGCGGGCTTAGCAATTCAGCTATTCAGCATTCCCACGTATTTTCCTCTGGAAATGCATTTTCTAGTTATTATTATTATTTTTATAGCCAAATTTACCACCCTAACTCCTCCCACAGTTTTTACGCTACATAGACGAGTAATATATCAAATCGAGCGGCTTGTTCCCGAATAGTGGGCTATTACTTTGTGGAACGTTTCGCCAAATCGTTCGCGAAATATCGTCATATTTGCGGCGAAATTTTCCCATAGGAATGAATGGTGAGAGCTAGAGCACAGAATGGCAAAAACGGAAAAATCATTACATGATTTGTAAACTGCGACCACTCCCTCATTTTCAAGCCGACCTACACAAATCTTATATCAAAATGTTCAGCTGTCCCTGCTGACACTACACGTGTTGACGACTAAGCGATCGGTCAAATGGTTTTCAAGATACAGACATTTGTTTGCAACACACGCCATCCATCATTTCAATGAAAGTCAATGGAGGAAAGAAAATTGAAAACTGAATATTGCAAGGCAATTTGTAAACTGCGACTGTGCCTTCAAATTTAATATTTTAGAGACATACTATACATCAGGTTGAAGGTCTGGGTCTTGTGATTCGTAAAATATAAAGATATTCGCTGTGCGATTTATAGTTTTTAAAATACAATCATTTGAAGAAGCACAGTAAAAAACAAGCCAGAATCTGAGTGGCTGTTTAGAGTGGCTGCCTGCATGTGTTTACATTGGTTTCCTAGGAGACGATGTCTCCTCACACACAGCTGAGGGGCTTTCTATAGCTCCTCCCACACAGCTGTGAGGTGATATGGCTCTGTTTTTCAGGCATATCCCACTTTTAAGTAAACAATGGGGTTTATTTACTAAAGCTGGAAAGCGCAATATAAGGCTCACTTCTGCACACAAACCAATGAGCTTCCAGGTTTTATTACCAGGCTTAACTGAACAAGCTGGGGTTAGAAGCTTATTGTTTTTTCTGCAGAAGTGAGCCTGATATTGCGATTTCCAGCATTAGTAAATAAACCCTAGTGTGTACTTAAAAGCGGGGTATGCCTGTATTTGGCTCTGTGTAACTTCTGCATACTCTGCATATAGAAACCATCCATAGCATCCAGTCCATAGAAACCATCCATAGCAACCAGACCATAGCAACCCTCCATAGCAACCACTCCATAGCAACCACTCCATAGCAACCACTCCATAGCAACCACTCCATAGCAACCGTCCATAGCAACCAGTCCATAGCAACCAGTCCATAGTAACCACTCCATAGCAACCAGACCATAGCAACCAGACTATAGCAACTGTCCATAGCAACCAGTCAATAGCAACTGTCCATAGCAACCCGCCCATAGCAACCCGTCCATAGCAACCCGTCCATAGCAACCCGACCATAGCAACCCGACCATAGCAACCAGTCCATAGCAACCAGACCATAGCAACCAGACCATAGCAACCCCTCCATAGCAACCCCTCCATAGCAACCCCTCCATAGCAACCCGTCCATAGCAACCCGTTTTTGATGGGGCAAATAGGATGGCGCAGTTTTGATGGGGTAGTTTTTGATGAAGCAGTTTTTGATGGGGCAATGGATCGAAATGGATAGACACATTGTTGGATCACATTTACATCTCCAGGGGCACCGTCTCCAGTCTGGAGTATTGGTGAAGGCAAGAACACGTCACACGATTTCCCCAGAAATTGTACCTTTTCTAGTTATTAAGTGGTCTTGCATAGCAAGAGCACTTACTATTCTCTCACATATATATTATTATTATTCTTATTATAGCCAAATTTGCCACCCTAACTCCTCCCACAGTTTTTACGCTACATAGACGAGTAATATATCAAATCGAGCGGCTTGTTCCCGAATAGTGGGCTATTACTTTGTGGAACGTTTCGCCAAATCGTTCGCGAGATATCGTCATATTTGCGGCGAAATTTTCCCATAGGAATGAATGGTGAGAGCTAGAGCACAAAATGGCAAAAACTGAAAAATTACATGATTTGTAAACTGCGACCACTCCCTCATTTTCAGGCCGACCT
This sequence comes from Rana kukunoris, assembly GCA_029574335.1. Classification (NCBI taxonomy): domain Eukaryota; kingdom Metazoa; phylum Chordata; class Amphibia; order Anura; family Ranidae; genus Rana; species Rana kukunoris. The sequence continues at coordinate 92,816 of JAJQKJ010001091.1, forward strand.
ACACAAATCTTATATCAAAAATGTTCAGCTGTCCCTGCTAACACTACACGTGTCGACGGCTAAGCGATCGGTCAAATGGTTTTCAAGATACAGACATTTGTTTGCAACACACGCCATCCATCATTTCAATGAAAGTCAATGGAGGAATAAAAATTGAAAATGGAATATTGCAAGGCAATTTGTAAAACTGCGACTGTGCCTTCAATTTTAATATTTCAGAGACATACTATACATCAGGTTGAAGGTCTGGGTCTTGTGATTCGTAAAATATAAAGATATTCACTGTGCGATTTATAGTTTTTAAAATACAATCATTTGAAGAAGCACAGTAAAAAACAAGCCAGAATCTGACTGCCTGTTTAGAGTGGCTGTTTGGATGTGTTTACATTGGTTTCCTAGGAGACGATGTCTCCTCACAAACAGCTAAGGTGCTTTCTGTAGCTCCTCCCACACAGCTGTGAGGTGATATGGCTGTTTTTCAGGCATATCCCACTTTTAAGTACACAATGGGGTTTATTTACTAAAGCTGGAAAGCGCAATATAAGGCTCACTTCTGCACACAAACCAATGAGCTTCCAGGTTTTATTACCAGGCTTAACTGAACAATCTGGGGTTAGAAGCTTATTGTTTTTTCTGCAGAAGTGAGCCTGATATTGCGATTTCCAGCATTAGTAAATAAACCCTAGTGTGTACTTAAAAGCGGGGTATGCCTGTATTTGGCTCTGCATAACTTCTGCATACTCTGCATATAGCCATCCATAGCATCCAGTCCATAGAAACCATCCATAGCAACCAGACCATAGCAACCCTCCATAGCAACCAGACCATAGCAAAAAACATAGCCATCCATAGCAACCAGTCCATAGCAACCACTCCATAGCAACCAGTTCATAGCAACTAGTTAATAGCAACCCTCCATAGCAACCAGTCCATAGCAACCAGTCCATAGCAACCAGTCCATAGCAACCGTCCATAGCAACCAGACCATAGCAACCAGAATATAGCAACTGTCCATAGCAACCAGTCCATAGAAACTGTCCATAGCAACCAGTCCATAGCAACCAGACCATAGCAACCCGTCCATAGCAACCCGACCATAGCAACCAGAATATAGCAACCAGTCCATAGCAACCAGACCATAGCAACCAGACCATAGCAACCACTCCATAGCAACTGTCTAAAGCAACCAGACCATAGCAACTGTCCCAACTGTCCATAGCAACCAGTCCATAGCAACCAGTTTTTGAAGGGGCAAATAGGATGGTGCAGTTTTGATGGGATAGTTTTTGATGGAGCAGTTTTTATGGGGCAATGGATCGAAATGGATAGACACATTGTTGGATCACATTTACATCTCCAGGGGCACCATCTCCAGTCAGGAGTACTGGTGAAGGCAAGAACACGTCACACAATTTCCCCAGAAATTGTACCTTTTCTAGTTATTATTATTTTATAGCCAAATTTACCACCCTAACTCCTCCCACAGTTTTTACGCTACATAGACGAGTAATATATCAAATCGAGCGGCTTGTTCCCGAATAGTGGGCTATTACTTTGTGGAACGTTTCGCCAAATCGTTCGCGAAATATCGTCATATTTGCGGCGAAATTTTCCCATAGGAATGAATGGTGAGAGCTAGAGCACAGAATGGCAAAAACGGAAAAATCATTACATGATTTGTAAACTGCGACCACTCCCTCATTTTCAAGCCGACCTACACAAATCTTATATCAAAATGTTCAGCTGTCCCTGCTGACACTACACGTGTTGACGACTAAGCGATCGGTCAAATGGTTTTCAAGATACAGACATTTGTTTGCAACACACGCCATCCATCATTTCAATGAAAGTCAATGGAGGAAAGAAAATTGAAAACTGAATATTGCAAGGCAATTTGTAAACTGCGACTGTGCCTTCAAATTTAATATTTTAGAGACATACTATACATCAGGTTGAAGGTCTGGGTCTTGTGATTCGTAAAATATAAAGATATTCGCTGTGCGATTTATAGTTTTTAAAATACAATCATTTGAAGAAGCACAGTAAAAAACAAGCCAGAATCTGAGTGGCTGTTTAGAGTGGCTGCCTGCATGTGTTTACATTGGTTTCCTAGGAGACGATGTCTCCTCACACACAGCTGAGGGGCTTTCTATAGCTCCTCCCACACAGCTGTGAGGTGATATGGCTCTGTTTTTCAGGCATATCCCACTTTTAAGTAAACAATGGGGTTTATTTACTAAAGCTGGAAAGCGCAATATAAGGCTCACTTCTGCACACAAACCAATGAGCTTCCAGGTTTTATTACCAGGCTTAACTGAACAAGCTGGGGTTAGAAGCTTATTGTTTTTTCTGCAGAAGTGAGCCTGATATTGCGATTTCCAGCATTAGTAAATAAACCCTAGTGTGTACTTAAAAGCGGGGTATGCCTGTATTTGGCTCTGTGTAACTTCTGCATACTCTGCATATAGAAACCATCCATAGCATCCAGTCCATAGAAACCATCCATAGCAACCAGACCATAGCAACCCTCCATAGCCCTCCATAGCAACCAGTCCATAGCAACCACTCCATATAGCAACCAGTCCATAGCAACCAGTCCATAGCAACCAGTACGTAGCAACCAGACTATAGCAACGGTCCATAGCAACCAGTCAATATCAACTGTCCATAGCAACCAGTCAATAGCAACTGTCCATAGCAACCCGTCTTTAGCAACCCGAACATAGCAACCAGTCCATAGCAACCCTCCATAGCAACCAGACTATAGCAACTGTCCATAGCAACCAGACCATAGCAACCACTCCATTAGCAACCACTCCATTAGCAACCAGACTATAGCAACCAGACCATAGCAACTGTCCATAACAACCAGACCATAGCAACCAGACCATAGCAACCACTCCATAGCAACCACTCCATAGCAACCACTCCATAGCAACCCCTCCATAGCAACCCGTTTTGATGGGGCAAATAGGATGGTGCAGTTTTGATGGGGTAGTTTTTGATGAAGCAGTTTTTGATGGGGCAATGGATCGAAATGGATCGACACACTGTTGGATCACATTTACATCTACAGGGGCACCATCACCAGTCTGGAGTATTGGTGAAGGCAAGAACACGTCACACAATTTCCCCAGAAATTGTACCTTTTCTAGTTAAGTGGTCTTGCATAGCAAGAGCACTATTTCTCTCACATTCTTTATAGCCAAATTTACCACCCTAACTCCTCCCACAGTTTTTACGCTACATAGACGAGTAATATATCAAATCGAGCGGCTTGTTCCCGAATAGTGGGCTATTACTTTGTGGAACGTTTCGCCAAATCGTTCGCGAAATATCGTCATATTTGCGGCGAAATTTTCCCATAGGAATGAATGGTGAGAGCTAGAGCACAAAATGGCAAAAACTGAAAAATTACATGATTTGTAAACTGCGACCACTCCCTCATTTTCAAGCCGACCTACACAAATCTTATATCAAAATGTTCAGCTGTCCCTGCTGACACTACACGTGTCGACGGCTAAGCGATCGGTCAAATGGTTTTCAAGATACAGACATTTGTTTGCAACACACGCCATCCATCATTTCAATGAAAGTCAATGGAGGAATAAAAATTGAAAATGGAATATTGCAAGGCAATTTGTAAACTGCGACTGTGCCTTCAATTTTAATATTTCAGAGACATACTATACATCAGGTTGAAGGTCTGGGTCTTGTGATTCGTAAAATATAAAGATATTCACTGTGCGATTTATAGTTTTTAAAATACAATCATTTGAAGAAGCACAGTAAAAAACAAGCCAGAATCTGACTGCCTGTTTAGAGTGGCTGTTTGGATGTGTTTACATTGGTTTCCTAGGAGACGATGTCTCCTCACAAACAGCTAAGGTGCTTTCTGTAGCTCCTCCCACACAGCTGTGAGGTGATATGGCTCTGTTTTTCAGGCATATCCCACTTTTAAGTACACAATGGGGTTTATTTACTAAAGCTGGAAAGCGCAATATAAGGCTCACTTCTGCACACAAACCAATGAGCTTCCAGGTTTTATTACCAGGCTTAACTGAACAATCTGGGGTTAGAAGCTTATTGTTTTTTCTGCAGAAGTGAGCCTGATATTGCGATTTCCAGCATTAGTAAATAAACCCTAGTGTGTACTTAAAAGCGGGGTATGCCTGTATTTGGCTCTGCATAACTTCTGCATACTCTGCATATAGCATCCAGTCCATAGAAACCGTCCATAGCAACCAGTCCATAGCAACCACTCCATAGCAACCAGACCATAGCAAAAAACATAGCAACCAGCCCATAGCAACCACTCCATAGCAACCAGTTCATAGCAACTAGTTCATAGCAACCCTCCATAGCAACCAGAATATAGCAACCAGTCCATAGCAACCAGTCCATAGCAACCAGTCCATAGCAACCAGACCATAGCAACCAGACCATAGCAACCAGAATATAGCAACTGTCCATAGCAACCAGTCCATAGAAACTGTCCATAGCAACCAGTCCATAGAAAACAGAATATAGCAACCAGACCATAGCAACCAGTTCATAGCAAGCAGTCCATAGCAACCAGAATATAGCAAATGTCCATAGCAACCAGACCATAGCAACCACTCCATAGAAACCACTCCATAGCAACTGTCTAAAGCAACCAGACCATAGCAACTGTCCATAGCAACTGTCCATAGCAACCAGTCCATAGCAACCAGTTTTTGAAGGGGCAAATAGGATGGTGCAGTTTTGATGGGATAGTTTTTGATGGAGCAGTTTTTAATGGAGCAATGGATAGACACATTGTTGGATCACATTTACATCTCCAGGGGCACCATCTCCAGTCAGGAGTAGTACTGGTGAAGGCAAGAACACGTCACACAATTTCCCCAGAAATTGTACCTTTTCTAGTTAAGTGGTCTTGCATAGCAAGAGCACTTACTATTCTCTCACATATATTATTATTAAGTGGTCTTGCATAGCAAGAGCACTTACTATTCTCTCACATATATATTATTATTATTATTTTTATAGCCAAATTTACCACCCTAACTCCTCCCACAGTTTTTACGCTACATAGACGAGTAATATATCAAATCGAGCGGCTTGTTCCCGAATAGTGGGCTATTACTTTGTGGAACGTTTCGCCAAATCGTTCGCGAAATATCGTCATATTTGCGGCGAAATTTTCCCATAGGAATGAATGGTGAGAGCTAGAGCACAGAATGGCAAAAACGGAAAAATCATTACATGATTTGTAAACTGCGACCACTCCCTCATTTTCAAGCCGACCTACACAAATCTTATATCAAAATGTTCAGCTGTCCCTGCTGACACTACACGTGTTGACGACTAAGCGATCGGTCAAATGGTTTTCAAGATACAGACATTTGTTTGCAACACACGCCATCCATCATTTCAATGAAAGTCAATGGAGGAAAGAAAATTGAAAACTGAATATTGCAAGGCAATTTGTAAACTGCGACTGTGCCTTCAAATTTAATATTTTAGAGACATACTATACATCAGGTTGAAGGTCTGGGTCTTGTGATTCGTAAAATATAAAGATATTCGCTGTGCGATTTATAGTTTTTAAAATACAATCATTTGAAGAAGCACAGTAAAAAACAAGCCAGAATCTGAGTGGCTGTTTAGAGTGGCTGCCTGCATGTGTTTACATTGGTTTCCTAGGAGACGATGTCTCCTCACACACAGCTGAGGGGCTTTCTATAGCTCCTCCCACACAGCTGTGAGGTGATATGGCTCTATTTTTCAGGCATATCCCACTTTTAAGTAAACAATGGGGTTTATTTACTAAAGCTGGAAAGCGCAATATAAGGCTCACTTCTGCACACAAACCAATGAGCTTCCAGGTTTTATTACCAGGCTTAACTGAACAAGCTGGGGTTAGAAGCTTATTGTTTTTTCTGCAGAAGTGAGCCTGATATTGCGATTTCCAGCATTAGTAAATAAACCCTAGTGTGTACTTAAAAGCGGGGTATGCCTGTATTTGGCTCTGTGTAACTTCTGCATACTCTGCATATAGAAACCATCCATAGCATCCAGTCCATAGAAACCATCCATAGCAACCAGACCATAGCAACCCTCCATAGCAACCACTCCATAGCAACCACTCCATAGCAACCACTCCATAGCAACCCGTCCATAGCAACCACTCCATAGCAACCGTCCATAGCAACCAGTCCATAGCAACCAGTCCATAGTAACCACTCCATAGCAACCAGACCATAGCAACCAGACTATAGCAACTGTCCATAGCAACCAGTCAATAGCAACTGTCCATAGCAACCCGCCCATAGCAACCCGTCCATAGCAACCCGTCCATAGCAACCCGACCATAGCAACCCGACCATAGCAACCAGTCCATAGCAACCAGACCATAGCAACCCCTCCATAGCAACCCCTCCATAGCAACCCCTCCATAGCAACCCCTCCATAGCAACCCGTCCATAGCAACCCGTTTTTGATGGGGCAAATAGGATGGCGCAGTTTTGATGGGGTAGTTTTTGATGAAGCAGTTTTTGATGGGGCAATGGATCGAAATGGATAGACACATTGTTGGATCACATTTACATCTCCAGGGGCACCGTCTCCAGTCTGGAGTATTGGTGAAGGCAAGAACACGTCACACAATTTCCCCAGAAATTGTACCTTTTCTAGTTATTATTATTAAGTGGTCTTGCATAGCAAGAGCACTTACTATTCTCTCACATATATATTATTATTATTATTTTTATAGCCAAATTTACCACCCTAACTCCTCCCACAGTTTTTACGCTACATAGACGAGTAATATATCAAATCGAGCGGCTTGTTCCCGAATAGTGGGCTATTACTTTGTGGAACGTTTCGCCAAATCGTTCGCGAAATATCGTCATATTTGCGGCGAAATTTTCCCATAGGAATGAATGGTGAGAGCTAGAGCACAGAATGGCAAAAACGGAAAAATCATTACATGATTTGTAAACTGCGACCACTCCCTCATTTTCAAGCCGACCTACACAAATCTTATATCAAAATGTTCAGCTGTCCCTGCTGACACTACACGTGTTGACGACTAAGCGATCGGTCAAATGGTTTTCAAGATACAGACATTTGTTTGCAACACACGCCATCCATCATTTCAATGAAAGTCAATGGAGGAAAGAAAATTGAAAACTGAATATTGCAAGGCAATTTGTAAACTGCGACTGTGCCTTCAAATTTAATATTTTAGAGACATACTATACATCAGGTTGAAGGTCTGGGTCTTGTGATTCGTAAAATATAAAGATATTCGCTGTGCGATTTATAGTTTTTAAAATACAATCATTTGAAGAAGCACAGTAAAAAACAAGCCAGAATCTGAGTGGCTGTTTAGAGTGGCTGCCTGCATGTGTTTACATTGGTTTCCTAGGAGACGATGTCTCCTCACACACAGCTGAGGGGCTTTCTATAGCTCCTCCCACACAGCTGTGAGGTGATATGGCTCTATTTTTTCAGGCATATCCCACTTTTAAGTAAACAATGGGGTTTATTTACTAAAGCTGGAAAGCGCAATATAAGGCTCACTTCTGCACACAAACCAATGAGCTTCCAGGTTTTATTACCAGGCTTAACTGAACAAGCTGGGGTTAGAAGCTTATTGTTTTTTCTGCAGAAGTGAGCCTGATATTGCGATTTCCAGCATTAGTAAATAAACCCTAGTGTGTACTTAAAAGCGGGGTATGCCTGTATTTGGCTCTGTGTAACTTCTGCATACTCTGCATATAGAAACCATCCATAGCATCCAGTCCATAGCAACCACTCCATAGCAACCACTCCATAGCAACCACTCCATAGCAACCACTCCATAGCAACCCGTCCATAGCAACCACTCCATAGCAACCGTCCATAGCAACCAGTCCATAGCAACCAGTCCATAGTAACCACTCCATAGCAACCAGACCATAGCAACCAGACTATAGCAACTGTCCATAGCAACCAGTCAATAGCAACTGTCCATAGCAACCCGCCCATAGCAACCCGTCCATAGCAACCCGTCCATAGCAACCCGACCATAGCAACCCGACCATAGCAACCAGTCCATAGCAACCAGACCATAGCAACCAGACCATAGCAACCCCTCCATAGCAACCCCTCCATAGCAACCCATAGCAACCCTCCATAGCAACCCGTTTTTAATGGGGCAAATAGGATGGCGCAGTTTTGATGGGGTAGTTTTTGATGAAGCAGTTTTTGATGGGGCAATGGATCGAAATGGATAGACACATTGTTGGATCACATTTACATCTCCAGGGGCACCGTCTCCAGTCTGGAGTATTGGTGAAGGCAAGAACACGTCACACAATTTCCCCAGAAATTGTACCTTTTCTAGTTAAGTGGTCTTGCATAGCAAGAGCACTTACTATTCTCTCACATATATATTATTATTATTCTTATTATAGCCAAATTTGCCACCCTAACTCCTCCCACAGTTTTTACGCTACATAGACGAGTAATATATCAAATCGAGCGGCTTGTTCCCGAATAGTGGGCTATTACTTTGTGGAACGTTTCGCCAAATCGTTCGCGAAATATCGTCATATTTGCGGCGAAATTTTCCCATAGGAATGAATGGTGAGAGCTAGAGCACAAAATGGCAAAAACTGGAAAAATTACATGATTTGTAAACTGCGACCACTCCCTCATTTTCAGGCCGACCTACACAAATCTTATATCAAAATGTTCAGCTGTCCCTGCTGACACTACACGTGTCGACGGCTAAGCGATCGGTCAAATGGTTTTCAAGATACAGACATTTGTTTGCAACACACGCCATCCATCATTTCAATGAAAGTCAATGGAGGAATAAAAATTGAAAATGGAATATTGCAAGGCAATTTGTAAACTGCGACTGTGCCTTCAATTTTAATATTTCAGAGACATACTATACATCAGGTTGAAGGTCTGGGTCTTGTGATTCGTAAAATATAAAGATATTCGCTGTGCGATTTATAGTTTTTAAAATACAATCATTTGAAGAAGCACAGTAAAAAACAAGCCAGAATCTGACTGCCTGTTTAGAGTGGCTGTTTGGATGTGTTTACATTGGTTTCCTAGGAGACGATGTCTCCTCACAAACAGCTAAGGTGCTTTCTGTAGCTCCTCCCACACAGCTGTGAGGTGATATGGCTGTTTTTCAGGCATATCCCACTTTTAAGTACACAATGGGGTTTATTTACTAAAGCTGGAAAGCGCAATATAAGGCTCACTTCTGCACACAAACCAATGAGCTTCCAGGTTTTATTACCAGGCTTAACTGAACAAGCTGGGGTTAGAAGCTTATTGTTTTTTCTGCAGAAGTGAGCCTGATATTGCGATTTCCAGCATTAGTAAATAAACCCTAGTGTGTACTTAAAAGCGGGGTATGCCTGTATTTGGCTCTGCATAACTTCTGCATACTCTGCATATAGCATCCAGTCCATAGAAACCATCCATAGCAACCAGTCCATAGCAACCACTCCATAGCAACCAGACCATAGCAAAAAACATAGCAACCACTCCATAGCAACCAGTCCATAGCAACCACTCCATAGCAACCAGTTCATAGCAACTAGTTAATAGCAACCCTCCATAGCAACCAGTCCATAGCAACCAGTCCATAGCAACCAGTCCATAGCAACCGTCCATAGCAACCAGACCATAGCAACCAGAATATAGCAACTGTCCATAGCAACCAGTCCATAGAAACTGTCCATAGCAACCAGTCCATAGAAAACAGAATATAGCAACCAGACCATAGCAACCAGTCCATAGCAAGCAGTCCATAGCAACCAGAATATAGCAAATGTCCATAGCAACCAGACCATAGCAACCACTCCATAGAAACCACTCCATAGCAACTGTCTAAAGCAACCAGACCATAGCAACTGTCCATAGCAACTGTCCATAGCAACCAGTCCATAGCAACCAGTTTTTGAAGGGGCAAATAGGATGGTGCAGTTTTGATGGGATAGTTTTTGATGGAGCAGTTTTTAATGGAGCAATGGATAGACACATTGTTGGATCACATTTACATCTCCAGGGGCACCATCTCCAGTCAGGAGTACTGGTGAAGGCAAGAACACGTCACACAATTTCCCCAGAAATTGTACCTTTTCTAGTTATTATTATTATTTTTATAGCCAAATTTACCACCCTAACTCCTCCCACAGTTTTTACGCTACATAGACGAGTAATATATCAAATCGAGCGGCTTGTTCCCGAATAGTGGGCTATTACTTTGTGGAACGTTTCGCCAAATCGTTCGCGAAATATCGTCATATTTGCGGCGAAATTTTCCCATAGGAATGAATGGTGAGAGCTAGAGCACAGAATGGCAAAAACGGAAAAATCATTACATGATTTGTAAACTGCGACCACTCCCTCATTTTCAAGCCGACCTACACAAATCTTATATCAAAATGTTCAGCTGTCCCTGCTGACACTACACGTGTTGACGACTAAGCGATCGGTCAAATGGTTTTCAAGATACAGACATTTGTTTGCAACACACGCCATCCATCATTTCAATGAAAGTCAATGGAGGAAAGAAAATTGAAAACTGAATATTGCAAGGCAATTTGTAAACTGCGACTGTGCCTTCAAATTTAATATTTTAGAGACATACTATACATCAGGTTGAAGGTCTGGGTCTTGTGATTCGTAAAATATAAAGATATTCGCTGTGCGATTTATAGTTTTTAAAATACAATCATTTGAAGAAGCACAGTAAAAAACAAGCCAGAATCTGAGTGGCTGTTTAGAGTGGCTGCCTGCATGTGTTTACATTGGTTTCCTAGGAGACGATGTCTCCTCACACACAGCTGAGGGGCTTTCTATAGCTCCTCCCACACAGCTGTGAGGTGATATGGCTCTGTTTTTCAGGCATATCCCACTTTTAAGTAAACAATGGGGTTTATTTACTAAAGCTGGAAAGCGCAATATAAGGCTCACTTCTGCACACAAACCAATGAGCTTCCAGGTTTTATTACCAGGCTTAACTGAACAAGCTGGGGTTAGAAGCTTATTGTTTTTTCTGCAGAAGTGAGCCTGATATTGCGATTTCCAGCATTAGTAAATAAACCCCATTGTGTACTTAAAAGCGGGGTATGCCTGTATTTGCTCTGCGTAACTTCTGCATACTCTGCATATAGCAACCATCCATAGCATCCAGTCCATAGAAACCATCCATAGCAACCAGACCATAGCAACCCTCCATAGCAACCAGTCCATAGCAACCAGTCCATAGCAACCAGACTATAGCAACTGTCCATAGCAACCAGACTATAGCAACTGTCCATAGCAACCAGACTATAGTAACTGTCCATAGCAACCCGTCCATAGCAACCCGTCCATAGCAAGCCGACCATGGCAACCAGTCCATAGCAACCCATCCATAGCAACCCATCCATAGCAACCCTCCATAGCAACCAGACCATAGCAACCCCTCCATAGCAACCCCTCCATAGCAACCCGTCCATAGCAACCCGTCCAAAGCAACCCATCCATAGCAACCCGTTTTTGATGGGGCAAATAGGATGGCGCAGTTTTGATGGGGTCGTTTTTGATGAAGCAGTTTTTGATGGGGCAATGGATCGAAATGGATCGACACACTATTGGATCACATTTACATTTACAGGGGCACCATCACCAGTCTGGAGTATTGGTGAAGGCAAGAACACGTCACACAATTTCCCCAGAAATTGTACCTTTTCTAGTTAAGTGGTCTTGCATAGCAAGAGCACTTACTATTCTCTCACATATATATTATTATTATTATTTTTATAGCCAAATTTACCACCCTAACTCCTCCCACAGTTTTTACGCTACATAGACGAGTAATATATCAAATCGAGCGGCTTGTTCCCGAATAGTGGGCTATTACTTTGTGGAACGTTTCGCCAAATCGTTCGCGAAATATCGTCATATTTGCGGCGAAATTTTCCCATAGGAATGAATGGTGAGAGCTAGAGCACAGAATGGCAAAAACGGAAAAATCATTACATGATTTGTAAACTGCGACCACTCCCTCATTTTCAAGCCGACCTACACAAATCTTATATCAAAATGTTCAGCTGTCCCTGCTGACACTACACGTGTTGACGACTAAGCGATCGGTCAAATGGTTTTCAAGATACAGACATTTGTTTGCAACACACGCCATCCATCATTTCAATGAAAGTCAATGGAGGAAAGAAAATTGAAAACTGAATATTGCAAGGCAATTTGTAAACTGCGACTGTGCCTTCAAATTTAATATTTTAGAGACATACTATACATCAGGTTGAAGGTCTGGGTCTTGTGATTCGTAAAATATAAAGATATTCGCTGTGCGATTTATAGTTTTTAAAATACAATCATTTGAAGAAGCACAGTAAAAAACAAGCCAGAATCTGAGTGGCTGTTTAGAGTGGCTGCCTGCATGTGTTTACATTGGTTTCCTAGGAGACGATGTCTCCTCACACACAGCTGAGGGGCTTTCTATAGCTCCTCCCACACAGCTGTGAGGTGATATGGCTCTGTTTTTCAGGCATATCCCACTTTTAAGTAAACAATGGGGTTTATTTACTAAAGCTGGAAAGCGCAATATAAGGCTCACTTCTGCACACAAACCAATGAGCTTCCAGGTTTTATTACCAGGCTTAACTGAACAAGCTGGGGTTAGAAGCTTATTGTTTTTTCTGCAGAAGTGAGCCTGATATTGCGATTTCCAGCATTAGTAAATAAACCCTAGTGTGTACTTAAAAGCGGGGTATGCCTGTATTTGGCTCTGTGTAACTTCTGCATACTCTGCATATAGAAACCATCCATAGCATCCAGTCCATAGAAACCATCCATAGCAACCAGACCATAGCAACCCTCCATAGCAACCACTCCATAGCAACCACTCCATAGCAACCACTCCATAGCAACCACTCCATAGCAACCCGTCCATAGCAACCACTCCATAGCAACCGTCCATAGCAACCAGTCCATAGCAACCAGTCCATAGTAACCACTCCATAGCAACCAGACCATAGCAACCAGACTATAGCAACTGTCCATAGCAACCAGTCAATAGCAACTGTCCATAGCAACCCGCCCATAGCAACCCGTCCATAGCAACCCGTCCATAGCAACCCGACAATAGCAACCAGACCATAGCAACCAGACCATAGCAACCCCTCCATAGCAACCCCTCCATAGCAACCCCTCCATAGCAACCCGTTTTTGATGGGGCAAATAGGATGGCGCAGTTTTGATGGGGTAGTTTTTGATGAAGCAGTTTTTGATGGGGCAATGGATCGAAATGGATAGACACATTGTTGGATCACATTTACATCTCCAGGGGCACCGTCTCCAGTCTGGAGTATTGGTGAAGGCAAGAACACGTCACACAATTTCCCCAGAAATTGTACCTTTTCTAGTTATTATTATTATTTTTATAGCCAAATTTACCACCCTAACTCCTCCCACAGTTTTTACGCTACATAGACGAGTAATATATCAAATCGAGCGGCTTGTTCCCGAATAGTGGGCTATTACTTTGTGGAACGTTTCGCCAAATCGTTCGCGAAATATCGTCATATTTGCGGCGAAATTTTCCCATAGGAATGAATGGTGAGAGCTAGAGCACAGAATGGCAAAAACGGAAAAATCATTACATGATTTGTAAACTGCGACCACTCCCTCATTTTCAAGCCGACCTACACAAATCTTATATCAAAATGTTCAGCTGTCCCTGCTGACACTACACGTGTTGACGACTAAGCGATCGGTCAAATGGTTTTCAAGATACAGACATTTGTTTGCAACACACGCCATCCATCATTTCAATGAAAGTCAATGGAGGAAAGAAAATTGAAAACTGAATATTGCAAGGCAATTTGTAAACTGCGACTGTGCCTTCAAATTTAATATTTTAGAGACATACTATACATCAGGTTGAAGGTCTGGGTCTTGTGATTTGTAAAATATAAAGATATTCGCTGTGCGATTTATAGTTTTTAAAATACAATCATTTGAAGAAGCACAGTAAAAAACAAGCCAGAATCTGAGTGGCTGTTTAGAGTGGCTGCCTGCATGTGTTTACATTGGTTTCCTAGGAGACGATGTCTCCTCACACACAGCTGAGGGGCTTTCTATAGCTCCTCCCACACAGCTGTGAGGTGATATGGCTCTGTTTTTCAGGCATATCCCACTTTTAAGTAAACAATGGGGTTTATTTACTAAAGCTGGAAAGCGCAATATAAGGCTCACTTCTGCACACAAACCAATGAGCTTCCAGGTTTTATTACCAGGCTTAACTGAACAAGCTGGGGTTAGAAGCTTATTGTTTTTTGTGCAGAAGTGAGCCTGATATTGCGATTTCCAGCATTAGTAAATAAACCCTAGTGTGTACTTAAAAGCGGGGTATGCCTGTATTTGGCTCTGTGTAACTTCTGCATACTCTGCATATAGAAACCATCCATAGCATCCAGTCCATAGAAACCATCCATAGCAACCAGACCATAGCAACCCTCCATAGCAACCACTCCATAGCAACCACTCCATAGCAACCACTCCATAGCAACCACTCCATAGCAACCACTCCATAGCAACCCGTCCATAGCAACCACTCCATAGCAACCGTCCATAGCAACCAGTCCATAGTAACCACTCCATAGCAACCAGACCATAGCAACCAGACTATAGCAACTGTCCATAGCAACCAGTCAATAGCAACTGTCCATAGCAACCCGCCCATAGCAACCCGTCCATAGCAACCCGTCCATAGCAACCCGACCATAGCAACCCGACCATAGCAACCAGTCCATAGCAACCAGACCATAGCAACCAGACCATAGCAACCCCTCCATAGCAACCCCTCCATAGCAACCCGTCCATAGCAACCCGTCCATAGCAACCCGTTTTTGATGGGGCAAATAGGATGGCGCAGTTTTGATGGGGTAGTTTTTGATGAAGCAGTTTTTGATGGGGCAATGGATCGAAATGGATCGACACATTGTTGGATCACATTTACATCTCCAGGGGCACCGTCTCCAGTCTGGAGTATTGGTGAAGGCAAGAACACGTCACACAATTTCCCCAGAAATTGTACCTTTTCTAGTTAAGTGGTCTTGCATAGCAAGAGCACTTACTATTCTCTCACATATATATTATTATTATTTTTATAGCCAAATTTACCACCCTAACTCCTCCCACAGTTTTTACGCTACATAGACGAGTAATATATCAAATCGAGCGGCTTGTTCCCGAATAGTGGGCTATTACTTTGTGGAACGTTTCGCCAAATCGTTCGCGAAATATCGTCATATTTGCGGCGAAATTTTCCCATAGGAATGAATGGTGAGAGCTAGAGCACAGAATGGCAAAAACGGAAAAATCATTACATGATTTGTAAACTGCGACCACTCCCTCATTTTCAAGCCGACCTACACAAATCTTATATCAAAATGTTCAGCTGTCCCTGCTGACACTACACGTGTTGACGACTAAGCGATCGGTCAAATGGTTTTCAAGATACAGACATTTGTTTGCAACACACGCCATCCATCATTTCAATGAAAGTCAATGGAGGAAAGAAAATTGAAAACTGAATATTGCAAGGCAATTTGTAAACTGCGACTGTGCCTTCAAATTTAATATTTTAGAGACATACTATACATCAGGTTGAAGGTCTGGGTCTTGTGATTCGTAAAATATAAAGATATTCGCTGTGCGATTTATAGTTTTTAAAATACAATCATTTGAAGAAGCACAGTAAAAAACAAGCCAGAATCTGAGTGGCTGTTTAGAGTGGCTGCCTGCATGTGTTTACATTGGTTTCCTAGGAGACGATGTCTCCTCACACACAGCTGAGGGGCTTTCTATAGCTCCTCCCACACAGCTGTGAGGTGATATGGCTCTGTTTTTCAGGCATATCCCACTTTTAAGTAAACAATGGGGTTTATTTACTAAAGCTGGAAAGCGCAATATAAGGCTCACTTCTGCACACAAACCAATGAGCTTCCAGGTTTTATTACCAGGCTTAACTGAACAAGCTGGGGTTAGAAGCTTATTGTTTTTTCTGCAGAAGTGAGCCTGATATTGCGATTTCCAGCATTAGTAAATAAACCCTAGTGTGTACTTAAAAGCGGGGTATGCCTGTATTTGGCTCTGTGTAACTTCTGCATACTCTGCATATAGAAACCATCCATAGCATCCAGTCCATAGAAACCATCCATAGCAACCAGACCATAGCAACCCTCCATAGCAACCACTCCATAGCAACCACTCCATAGCAACCACTCCATAGCAACCACTCCATAGCAACCCGTCCATAGCAACCACTCCATAGCAACCGTCCATAGCAACCAGTCCATAGTAACCACTCCATAGCAACCAGACCATAGCAACCAGACTATAGCAACTGTCCATAGCAACCAGTCAATAGCAACTGTCCATAGCAACCCGCCCATAGCAACCCGTCCATAGCAACCCGTCCATAGCAACCCGACCATAGCAACCCGACCATAGCAACCAGTCCATAGCAACCAGACCATAGCAACCAGACCATAGCAACCCCTCCATAGCAACCCCTCCATAGCAACCCGTCCATAGCAACCCGTCCATAGCAACCCGTTTTTGATGGGGCAAATAGGATGGCGCAGTTTTGATGGGGTAGTTTTTGATGAAGCAGTTTTTGATGGGGCAATGGATCGAAATGGATAGACACATTGTTGGATCACATTTACATCTCCAGGGGCACCGTCTCCAGTCTGGAGTATTGGTGAAGGCAAGAACACGTCACACAATTTCCCCAGAAATTGTACCTTTTCTAGTTAAGTGGTCTTGCATAGCAAGAGCACTTACTATTCTCTCACATATATATTATTATTATTTTTATAGCCAAATTTACCACCCTAACTCCTCCCACAGTTTTTACGCTACATAGACGAGTAATATATCAAATCGAGCGGCTTGTTCCCGAATAGTGGGCTATTACTTTGTGGAACGTTTCGCCAAATCGTTCGCGAAATATCGTCATATTTGCGGCGAAATTTTCCCATAGGAATGAATGGTGAGAGCTAGAGCACAGAATGGCAAAAACGGAAAAATCATTACATGATTTGTAAACTGCGACCACTCCCTCATTTTCAAGCCGACCTACACAAATCTTATATCAAAATGTTCAGCTGTCCCTGCTGACACTACACGTGTTGACGACTAAGCGATCGGTCAAATGGTTTTCAAGATACAGACATTTGTTTGCAACACACGCCATCCATCATTTCAATGAAAGTCAATGGAGGAAAGAAAATTGAAAACTGAATATTGCAAGGCAATTTGTAAACTGCGACTGTGCCTTCAAATTTAATATTTTAGAGACATACTATACATCAGGTTGAAGGTCTGGGTCTTGTGATTCGTAAAATATAAAGATATTCGCTGTGCGATTTATAGTTTTTAAAATACAATCATTTGAAGAAGCACAGTAAAAAACAAGCCAGAATCTGAGTGGCTGTTTAGAGTGGCTGCCTGCATGTGTTTACATTGGTTTCCTAGGAGACGATGTCTCCTCACACACAGCTGAGGGGCTTTCTATAGCTCCTCCCACACAGCTGTGAGGTGATATGGCTCTGTTTTTCAGGCATATCCCACTTTTAAGTAAACAATGGGGTTTATTTACTAAAGCTGGAAAGCGCAATATAAGGCTCACTTCTGCACACAAACCAATGAGCTTCCAGGTTTTATTACCAGGCTTAACTGAACAAGCTGGGGTTAGAAGCTTATTGTTTTTTCTGCAGAAGTGAGCCTGATATTGCGATTTCCAGCATTAGTAAATAAACCCTAGTGTGTACTTAAAAGCGGGGTATGCCTGTATTTGGCTCTGCGTAACTTCTGCATACTCTGCATATAGCAACCATCCATAGCATCCAGTCCATAGAAACCATCCATAGCAACCAGACCATAGCAACCCTCCATAGCAACCAGTCCATAGCAACCAGTCCATAGCAACCAGACTATAGCAACTGTCCATAGCAACCAGACTATAGCAACTGTCCATAGCAACCAGACTATAGCAACTGTCCATAGCAACCCGTCCATAGCAACCCGTCCATAACAAGCCGACCATGGCAACCAGTCCATAGCAACCCATCCGTAGCAACCCGTCCATAGCAACCCTCCATAGCAACCAGACCATAGCAACCCCTCCATAGCAACCCCTCCATAGCAACCCGTCCATAGCAACCCGTCCAAAGCAACCCGTCCATAGCAACCCGTTTTTGATGGGGCAAATAGGATGGCGCAGTTTTGATGGGGTCGTTTTTGATGAAGCAGTTTTTGATGGGGCAATGGATCGAAATGGATCGACACACTATTGGATCACATTTACATTTACAGGGGCACCATCACCAGTCTGGAGTATTGGTGAAGGCAAGAACACGTCACACAATTTCCCCAGAAATTGTACCTTTTCTAGTTAAGTGGTCTTGCATAGCAAGAGCACTTACTATTCTCTCACATATATATTATTATTATTATTTTTATAGCCAAATTTACCACCCTAACTCCTCCCACAGTTTTTACGCTACATAGATGAGTAATATATCAAATCGAGCGGCTTGTTCCCGAATAGTGGGCTATTACTTTGTGGAACGTTTTGCCAAATCGTTCGCGAAATATCGTCATATTTGCGGCGAAATTTTCCCATAGGAATGAATGGTGAGAGCTAGAGCACAGAATGGCAAAAACGGAAAAATCATTACATGATTTGTAAACTGCGACCACTCCCTCATTTTCAAGCCGACCTACACAAATCTTATATCAAAATGTTCAGCTGTCCCTGCTGACACTACACGTGTTGACGACTAAGCGATCGGTCAAATGGTTTTCAAGATACAGACATTTGTTTGCAACACACGCCATCCATCATTTCAATGAAAGTCAATGGAGGAAAGAAAATTGAAAACTGAATATTGCAAGGCAATTTGTAAACTGCGACTGTGCCTTCAAATTTAATATTTTAGAGACATACTATACATCAGGTTGAAGGTCTGGGTCTTGTGATTCGTAAAATATAAAGATATTCGCTGTGCGATTTATAGTTTTTAAAATACAATCATTTGAAGAAGCACAGTAAAAAACAAGCCAGAATCTGAGTGGCTGTTTAGAGTGGCTGCCTGCATGTGTTTACATTGGTTTCCTAGGAGACGATGTCTCCTCACACACAGCTGAGGGGCTTTCTATAGCTCCTCCCACACAGCTGTGAGGTGATATGGCTCTGTTTTTCAGGCATATCCCACTTTTAAGTAAACAATGGGGTTTATTTACTAAAGCTGGAAAGCGCAATATAAGGCTCACTTCTGCACACAAACCAATGAGCTTCCAGGTTTTATTACCAGGCTTAACTGAACAAGCTGGGGTTAGAAGCTTATTGTTTTTTCTGCAGAAGTGAGCCTGATATTGCGATTTCCAGCATTAGTAAATAAACCCTAGTGTGTACTTAAAAGCGGGGTATGCCTGTATTTGGCTCTGTGTAACTTCTGCATACTCTGCATATAGAAACCATCCATAGCATCCAGTCCATAGAAACCATCCATAGCAACCAGACCATAGCAACCCTCCATAGCAACCACTCCATAGCAACCACTCCATAGCAACCACTCCATAGCAACCACTCCATAGCAACCCGTCCATAGCAACCACTCCATAGCAACCGTCCATAGCAACCAGTCCATAGCAACCAGTCCATAGTAACCACTCCATAGCAACCAGACCATAGCAACCAGACTATAGCAACTGTCCATAGCAACCAGTCAATAGCAACTGTCCATAGCAACCCGCCTATAGCAACCCGTCCATAGCAACCCGTCCATAGCAACCCGACCATAGCAACCAGACCATAGCAACCAGACCATAGCAACCCCTCCATAGCAACCCCTCCATAGCAACCCCTCCATAGCAACCCGTCCATAGCAACCCGTTTTTGATGGGGCAAATAGGATGGCGCAGTTTTGATGGGGTAGTTTTTGATGAAGCAGTTTTTGATGGGGCAATGGATCGAAATGGATAGACACATTGTTGGATCACATTTACATCTCCAGGGGCACCGTCTCCAGTCTGGAGTATTGGTGAAGGCAAGAACACGTCACACAATTTCCCCAGAAATTGTACCTTTTCTAGTTATTATTATTATTTTTATAGCCAAATTTACCACCCTAACTCCTCCCACAGTTTTTACGCTACATAGACGAGTAATATATCAAATCGAGCGGCTTGTTCCCGAATAGTGGGCTATTACTTTGTGGAACGTTTCGCCAAATCATTCGCGAAATATCGTCATATTTGCGGCGAAATTTTCCCATAGGAATGAATGGTGAGAGCTAGAGCACAGAATGGCAAAAACGGAAAAATCATTACATGATTTGTAAACTGCGACCACTCCCTCATTTTCAAGCCGACCTACACAAATCTTATATCAAAATGTTCAGCTGTCCCTGCTGACACTACACGTGTTGACGACTAAGCGATCGGTCAAATGGTTTTCAAGATACAGACATTTGTTTGCAACACACGCCATCCATCATTTCAATGAAAGTCAATGGAGGAAAGAAAATTGAAAACTGAATATTGCAAGGCAATTTGTAAACTGCGACTGTGCCTTCAAATTTAATATTTTAGAGACATACTATACATCAGGTTGAAGGTCTGGGTCTTGTGATTCATAAAATATAAAGATATTCGCTGTGCGATTTATAGTTTTTAAAATACAATCATTTGAAGAAGCACAGTAAAAAACAAGCCAGAATCTGAGTGGCTGTTTAGAGTGGCTGCCTGCATGTGTTTACATTGGTTTCCTAGGAGACGATGTCTCCTCACACACAGCTGAGGGGCTTTCTATAGCTCCTCCCACACAGCTGTGAGGTGATATGGCTCTGTTTTTCAGGCATATCCCACTTTTAAGTAAACAATGGGGTTTATTTACTAAAGCTGGAAAGCGCAATATAAGGCTCACTTCTGCACACAAACCAATGAGCTTCCAGGTTTTATTACCAGGCTTAACTGAACAAGCTGGGGTTAGAAGCTTATTGTTTTTTCTGCAGAAGTGAGCCTGATATTGCGATTTCCAGCATTAGTAAATAAACCCTAGTGTGTACTTAAAAGCGGGGTATGCCTGTATTTGGCTCTGTGTAACTTCTGCATACTCTGCATATAGAAACCATCCATAGCATCCAGTCCATAGAAACCATCCATAGCAACCAGACCATAGCAACCCTCCATAGCAACCACTCCATAGCAACCACTCCATAGCAACCCGTCCATAGCAACCACTCCATAGCAACCGTCCATAGCAACCAGTCCATAGCAACCAGTAACCACTCCATAGCAACCAGACCATAGCAACCAGACTATAGCAACTGTCCATAGCAACCAGTCAATAGCAACTGTCCATAGCAACCCGCCCATAGCAACCCGTCCATAGCAACCCGTCCATAGCAACCCGACCATAGCAACCCGACCATAGCAACCAGTCCATAGCAACCAGACCATAGCAACCAGACCATAGCAACCCCTCCATAGCAACCCCTCCATAGCAACCCGTCCATAGCAACCCGTCCATAGCAACCCGTTTTTGATGGGGCAAATAGGATGGCGCAGTTTTGATGGGGTAGTTTTTGATGAAGCAGTTTTTGATGGGGCAATGGATCGAAATGGATCGACACATTGTTGGATCACATTTACATCTCCAGGGGCACCGTCTCCAGTCTGGAGTATTGGTGAAGGCAAGAACACGTCACACAATTTCCCCAGAAATTGTACCTTTTCTAGTTAAGTGGTCTTGCATAGCAAGAGCACTTACTATTCTCTCACATATATATTATTATTATTTTTATAGCCAAATTTACCACCCTAACTCCTCCCACAGTTTTTACGCTACATAGACGAGTAATATATCAAATCGAGCGGCTTGTTCCCGAATAGTGGGCTATTACTTTGTGGAACGTTTCGCCAAATCGTTCGCGAAATATCGTCATATTTGCGGCGAAATTTTCCCATAGGAATGAATGGTGAGAGCTAGAGCACAGAATGGCAAAAACGGAAAAATCATTACATGATTTGTAAACTGCGACCACTCCCTCATTTTCAAGCCGACCTACACAAATCTTATATCAAAATGTTCAGCTGTCCCTGCTGACACTACACGTGTTGACGACTAAGCGATCGGTCAAATGGTTTTCAAGATACAGACATTTGTTTGCAACACACGCCATCCATCATTTCAATGAAAGTCAATGGAGGAAAGAAAATTGAAAACTGAATATTGCAAGGCAATTTGTAAACTGCGACTGTGCCTTCAAATTTAATATTTTAGAGACATACTATACATCAGGTTGAAGGTCTGGGTCTTGTGATTCGTAAAATATAAAGATATTCGCTGTGCGATTTATAGTTTTTAAAATACAATCATTTGAAGAAGCACAGTAAAAAACAAGCCAGAATCTGAGTGGCTGTTTAGAGTGGCTGCCTGCATGTGTTTACATTGGTTTCCTAGGAGACGATGTCTCCTCACACACAGCTGAGGGGCTTTCTATAGCTCCTCCCACACAGCTGTGAGGTGATATGGCTCTATTTTTCAGGCATATCCCACTTTTAAGTAAACAATGGGGTTTATTTACTAAAGCTGGAAAGCGCAATATAAGGCTCACTTCTGCACACAAACCAATGAGCTTCCAGGTTTTATTTCCAGGCTTAACTGAACAAGCTGGGGTTAGAAGCTTATTGTTTTTTCTGCAGAAGTGAGCCTGATATTGCGATTTCCAGCATTAGTAAATAAACCCTAGTGTGTACTTAAAAGCGGGGTATGCCTGTATTTGGCTCTGTGTAACTTCTGCATACTCTGCATATAGAAACCATCCATAGCATCCAGTCCATAGCAACCACTCCATAGCAACCACTCCATAGCAACCACTCCATAGCAACCACTCCATAGCAACCCGTCCATAGCAACCACTCCATAGCAACCGCCATAGCAACCAGTCCATAGCAACCAGTCCATAGTAACCACTCCATAGCAACCAGACCATAGCAACCAGACTATAGCAACATCTCCAGGGGCACCGTCTCCAGTCTGGAGTATTGGTGAAGGCAAGAACACGTCACACAATTTCCCCAGAAATTGTACCTTTTCTAGTTATTATTATTATTTTTATAGCCAAATTTACCACCCTAACTCCTCCCACAGTTTTTACGCTACATAAACGAGTAATATATCAAATCGAGCGGCTTGTTCCCGAATAGTGGGCTATTACTTTGTGGAACGTTTCGCCAAATCATTCGCGAAATATCGTCATATTTGCGGTGAAATTTTCCCATAGGAATGAATGGTGAGAGCTAGAGCACAGAATGGCAAAAACGGAAAAATCATTACATGATTTGTAAACTGCGACCACTCCCTCATTTTCAAGCCGACCTACACAAATCTTATATCAAAATGTTCAGCTGTCCCTGCTGACACTACACGTGTTGACGACTAAGCGATCGGTCAAATGGTTTTCAAGATATAGACATTTGTTTGCAACACACGCCATCCATCATTTCAATGAAAGTCAATGGAGGAAAGAAAATTGAAAACTGAATATTGCAAGGCAATTTGTAAACTGCGACTGTGCCTTCAAATTTAATATTTTAGAGACATACTATACATCAGGTTGAAGGTCTGGGTCTTGTGATTCATAAAATATAAAGATATTCGCTGTGCGATTTATAGTTTTTAAAATACAATCATTTGAAGAAGCACAGTAAAAAACAAGCCAGAATCTGAGTGGCTGTTTAGAGTGGCTGCCTGCATGTGTTTACATTGGTTTCCTAGGAGACGATGTCTCCTCACACACAGCTGAGGGGCTTTCTATAGCTCCTCCCACACAGCTGTGAGGTGATATGGCTCTGTTTTTCAGGCATATCCCACTTTTAAGTAAACAATGGGGTTTATTTACTAAAGCTGGAAAGCGCAATATAAGGCTCACTTCTGCACACAAACCAATGAGCTTCCAGGTTTTATTACCAGGCTTAACTGAACAAGCTGGGGTTAGAAGCTTATTGTTTTTTTTGCAGAAGTGAGCCTGATATTGCGATTTCCAGCATTAGTAAATAAACCCTAGTGTGTACTTAAAAGCGGGGTATGCCTGTATTTGGCTCTGTGTAACTTCTGCATACTCTGCATATAGAAACCATCCATAGCATCCAGTCCATAGAAACCATCCATAGCAACCAGACCATAGCAACCCTCCATAGCAACCACTCCATAGCAACCACTCCATAGCAACCCGTCCATAGCAACCACTCCATAGCAACCGTCCATAGCAACCAGTCCATAGTAACCACTCCATAGCAACCAGACCATAGCAACCAGACTATAGCAACTGTCCATAGCAACCAGTCAATAGCAACTGTCCATAGCAACCCGCCCATAGCAACCCGTCCATAGCAACCCGTCCATAGCAACCCGACCATAGCAACCCGACCATAGCAACCAGTCCATAGCAACCAGACCATAGCAACCAGACCATAGCAACCCCTCCATAGCAACCCCTCCATAGCAACCCGTCCATAGCAACCCGTCCATAGCAACCCGTTTTTGATGGGGCAAATAGGATGGCGCAGTTTTGATGGGGTAGTTTTTGATGAAGCAGTTTTTGATGGGGCAATGGATCGAAATGGATCGACACATTGTTGGATCACATTTACATCTCCAGGGGCACCGTCTCCAGTCTGGAGTATTGGTGAAGGCAAGAACACGTCACACAATTTCCCCAGAAATTGTACCTTTTCTAGTTAAGTGCTCTTGCATAGCAAGAGCACTTACTATTCTCTCACACATATATTATTATTATTTTTATAGCCAAATTTACCACCCTAACTCCTCCCACAGTTTTTACGCTACATAGACGAGTAATATATCAAATCGAGCGGCTTGTTCCCGAATAGTGGGCTATTACTTTGTGGAACGTTTCGCCAAATCGTTCGCGAAATATCGTCATATTTGCGGCGAAATTTTCCCATAGGAATGAATGGTGAGAGCTAGAGCACAGAATGGCAAAAACGGAAAAATCATTACATGATTTGTAAACTGCGACCACTCCCTCATTTTCAAGCCGACCTACACAAATCTTATATCAAAATGTTCAGCTGTCCCTGCTGACACTACACGTGTTGACGACTAAGCGATCGGTCAAATGGTTTTCAAGATACAGACATTTGTTTGCAACACACGCCATCCATCATTTTAATGAAAGTCAATGGAGGAAAGAAAATTGAAAACTGAATATTGCAAGGCAATTTGTAAACTGCGACTGTGCCTTCAAATTTAATATTTTAGAGACATACTATACATCAGGTTGAAGGTCTGGGTCTTGTGATTCGTAAAATATAAAGATATTCGCTGTGCGATTTATAGTTTTTAAAATACAATCATTTGAAGAAGCACAGTAAAAAACAAGCCAGAATCTGAGTGGCTGTTTAGAGTGGCTGTTTGCATGTGTTTACATTGGTTTCCTAGGAGACGATGTCTCCTCACACACAGCTAAGGTGCTTTCTATAGCTCCTTCCACACAGCCGTGAGGTGATATGGCTGTTTTTCAGGCATATCCCACTTTTAAGTACACAATGGGGTTTATTTCCTAAAGCTGGAAAGCGCAATATAAGGCTCACTTCTGCACACAAACCAATGAGCTTCCAGGTTTTAACTGAACAAGCTGGGGTTAGAAGCTTATTGTTTTTTCTGCAGAAGTGAGCCTGATATTGCGATTTCCAGCATTAGTAAATAAACCCTAGTGTGTACTTAAAAGCGGGGTATGCCTGTATTTGCTCTGTGTAACTTCTGCATAGCAACCAGTCCATAGCAACCACTCCATAGCAACCAGACCATAGCAACCAGTCCATAGCAACTGTCCATAGCAACCCGTCTACAGCAACCCGTCCATAGCAACCCGACCATAGCAACCATTGCAAGGCAATTTGTAAACTGCGACTGTGCCTTCAAATTTAATACTAGACATACTATACATCAGATTGAAGGTCTGTGTCTTGTGATTCATAAAATATAAATATATTCGCTGTACGATTTATAGTTTTTAAAATACAATCATTTGAAGAAGCACAAGTTTTCAAAACAGCCAGAATCTGAGTCTGTGCTTAGAGGCTGCCTGCATGTGTTTACATTGGTTTCCTAGGAGACGCTGAGGAAAATATCTCCTCACACACAGCTAAGGGGCTTTCTGTAGCTCCTCCCACACAGCTGTGATGGCTAACTATAGCTCCTCCCACACAGCTGTGAGGTGATATGGCTGTTTTTTTTTGCTCTGCGTAACTTCTGCATACTCTGCAAATAGCAACCATTCATAGCAACCAGTCTATAGCAACCAGTCCATAGCAACCACTCCATAGCAACCACTCCATAGCAACCACTTTATAGCAACCACTCCATAGCAAATATCGTAATTTTTGCAGCAAAATTTTCCCATAGGAATGAAGGGTGAAGCTTACAGTGTGGGATGTCAAAAACATTACATGATTTGTAAACTGCGACCACTCCCTCATTTTTAAGCCGACCTACACAAATCTTATGTCAAAACGTTCAGCTGTCCCTGCTGCCACTACACCTGTCCAAATGGTTTTCACAGTAATTATCATTATCATAGTTATCATTTGTTTGCAACCTACGCCAACAATTGACCTCCATTGACTTCCATTGTAATTTATGCCTAAACCTGTAAAAAAAATTGGGCAATTTGTAAACTGTGACTGTGCCTTACATTTTTATATTTCAGAGACATACTATACATCAAATTGTAGGTCTGGGTCTTGTGATTCGTAAAATATAAATATATTCGCTGTACAATTTATAGTTTTTAAAATACAATCATTTGAAGAAGGACAAGTTTTCAAAAAAGCCAGAATCTGCACTCTAAAAAATAATGCCTTGACTCAACAAAAAAAATTAACGCAACCGTTTGCATCAAGCTTTTTAAGTTATGACAATGTCAGGTAAAATCAAGTGGAAGCAACAACCTACATTGTGTTGAGGTAATTAGCTTTTCTGCTAGATATAAATGCATTTTTATTTACCACCTACTTAATTACTGGCATTATAAACACATATTTTTAAGTTGAGTACTCAACAATATTAAGTTGCTCCAATTCGTTTTTCCAGTTTCTACAATCATTTTTTCAAGTCACATGTACTTAATTTCTACAATTATGAGCACACTTTTTTTTAGCTTAATAAACAGCTAATATCAAGTTGGTCCAAAGTTATTTTCAGTATTAGTGTTTAGCTTTGTTTTTATACTATAACTTTCAAAAATAAATTCATTCAACAACACAATTGTTAAACAATTAACTTTCTTTTTTATTTTAACATAAATATTAAAGTTAACATAAATAGAAAAATGTTTCAAACATAAAGATTTGTACCATGTATCAGGCCTAATATATCTAAAACCACAGTGCCAAATATAAACTTAGGACCGTCTCACACCAGAAATTGCAGAGTTGCTTTGTATGTTCACATGCAGTTCTGTGTGGTGCGATATCAGCCCATTCATTTTGGATGGGCTGAAATTGCACTGCACTTAAAGTAGTGTATCTGCAATTGGAAACTCATTGCAAACGGATCAAATTATACTTCTGTACCATGAGATCCAGTGCGAGCAAACACACTGCATTTGTGATCTGCATTTGGGGTGTCATTAGCTTAATATTGACACCCACTGCAGAACACAGCTGTAGTGCATTCTGAACATGGTGTGGCAAATGCAAATGGAATGTGGGTTTTCTGCAATGCATTCTGGTGTGAACTGGCCTCAAAAGTACATTTTTTTTATCTTTTATTTTGTTGTATCAGTATACAAACAATAAAATAATATTATCAACAAGGCAAGTCATAATAAAGCAATGTTTGGGTTTTACAAAGCAGAATGGAAAAATAATACCATTATACATATCAAAGGGAAATGTATGGAGCCCAACATCATGTACATAAATGCAAGGCTACGTTGTCACTGAGGCGCTTTGCATGCACTACAGCGCTAAAAATAGCGCCTGCAAAGCGCCCTGATAGAGCCTCTCCTTTCACTCAAGTGTGAAAGCCTGAGGCGCTATGCTGGCAGTTTTAACCTTTTTTCTGCCTGCTAGTGGTTGTTAAAAGCACCCCGCTAGCAGCCGAATAGCACCACCAAAACTACAGCAAAAAATAAAAATAGTGGCGCTTTACTGCCGACACCGCCTCAGTGTGCAAGCAGCCTTGGGGCAAGTATGAAGAGAGAAGAGGGAGCTGATAAGGGGGAAGAGCATCAAACAAAAAAAAAACAGACAAATAGGAATACCACATAGTGGCCATAGGTTGGAGGGGAGAGAGGAAAACAGTCCCTCCGACTCCAAGGAAAGGCGACAATAAACAATCAGATTATGGGGTTTATTTACTAAAGGCAAATCAACTTTGCACATCAAGTGCAATTGCTCTAGAACTGAACTGAACTGAAATGAGGTTAAGCTCTGCATATTATCCAATCATGTGCAAGTGAAAAAACATATTTGTGCTTGTACTGTACATGATTGGATGATAAAATAAGCAGAGATCCCCTTGTTTCTGAGCTTCCCCTCATATATCTACAGCGACTGCACGTCTAAGTGCATATGTGCAAAAAAAATAAAAAATTTGACTGAAAAAAACTATTTCCATTACAAAATACCATCAGAGAACAATATGACAATGTTGTGGAATGCATAGGTTCTTCAGAAAATACTATTCTTCAGACTCATTACTTTAGAACAGGCTTTTAGTCCATCAAGTTCAAGAAACAGTTTCTGGAAAACTTCAAACGTGTATTTAAGTTCCTTGGGATAGCAAAGATTCAGAGCATATATAATGCCCATCAGCATAGCACAGCATCTTGGGATGTTACATCTCTCTAGGATTTTGGTTCCCTGTCCTGTAGTCATATCCTGATATCCAATGATAGCAATTTTCATAATTTGCATGTCTAGTTCTGCTTCCAACGTTTCCAAGTCCTTGTAAATGAATGAATGAATGAATGAAAACTTGTATAGCGCGACACATGCGAACTGAATCGCCTCTGGGCGCTTGTTGTTCCTGTCTCCTTTGATATCAAAAGAGAAAAGTCTTAACCTTTTTTCTAAATGCTAGCCGAATGCTGGTTGGTAAAGCGTTCCATAGTCTGGGGCCTTGGATCGCGAATCTCCTTTCTCCTTTGGACTTGAAGTTGGCTTTCGGAACCTGGAGTAGGTTCCGATTCGTGGATCGCAAAACGCGATTGGGATTATGCGCTTTTATTATTTCGCATAAATAAAGGGGGGCATTCTCATGGACACATCTATGGGTAAGACAGAGAGCTTTAAAAGCAATTCTGTCTTTGACTGGCAGCCAATGAAGGGCTCTCAGTGAAGGTGAGATGGATTCCCAGGGTTTTTTCCCAGTCACAAGTCTGGCGGCCGTATTCTGAACGACTTGTAGACGGGCGATTTGGTACTTGGGGAGGCCGAGGTAAAGGGCATTTGCATAATCCAGCCTGGAGTTTACAATTGCTCCCACCACGACCGCTAAATCTTCTTTAGGGATGAACGGGGTGAGTCTACGTAGTAGGCGCAGTAGATGGTGAGATCCACTGACTACTGACCCTATTTGTGCGTCCATTGTCATAAAGGAGTCAAAAATGACCCCTAGGCTTTTGACTTTGGCGCTAGGGGTGATGAGCTTGCCCAGAATGGGCGGGGGGGTCCATACTGTTGAAAGTTGATTCCTGCGCTTGGCATGAAACAGGAGAAGTTCTGTTTTTGCTCCATTGAGTTTAAGATAACTCTTTGTCATCCAGTCCTCTATCAAAGAGAGGCATGTCTCTAGATTGAGGCGGTGATCCTGTCTGTTGCAGATGCGGAAATACAGTTGCGTATCATCTGCATATGAGTGGTAAAGCAGTTTTTGGCTGCTAATAATCTCAAAGAGAGGACGAAGATATATGTTAAACAGCACTGGTGACAGAGGCGATCCTTGAGGGACTCCGCATGTTACTGTGCGTTTGTCAGACGTGAATGGTCCTAACTTCACTGTTTGCGATCGGTTTTCCAGAAAAGAGGAGAACCAAGATAGATCGCCTTCTGCGACTCTGGCTACTTCAGCAAGCCGAGTCAATAACAGATTGTGGTCTACAGTGTCGAAAGCGGCACTTAGGTCCTGTTGGAACTAGAAGACAAGATTCTCCTTCGTCTGCGGCCTTGAGAACATCGTCCCATACTTTCAGCAATGCTGTTTCCGTCCCGTGTCCGGGACGGATGCCTGATTGCAATGGGTCAAGTAGCTTGTAGGTATCTAGATGCTGTTGCAACTGTTGTACCACTACTTTTTCCATTATCTTTGAGAGTACGTTGAGGCTTGTTATGGGGCGGCGGTGGAGTGGATCCTTGGGGTCCAGGGAGGGTTTCTTCATGATGGGTTGGATTATACCCTCTTTCAACTGTGAGGGCACTATGCCTTCCAAGAAAGACTGGTTGATAAGCTGCGTGATGGGGGGAGCCAGAATGTCGGCGCATTCCTTCAGCAGTTTAGTGGGGATAATGTCATTTGGCGCTGTGCCATTACGCAGAGTACAAATGACATTCTTAGTGGTCTCGATGGAGATGGCGAACTTACCTGATATAGAAGAATTACTATGGGTGTTGTGTGAGAGGCTGCAGGGGGGGCTGAGGGGGGAATTGTTTTGCTGAATGCTTTCACGGATTACCTCGATTTTATTAATGAAGTAATCCGATAGTTCATTGCAAAATTCTTGTGTGTCCGAGCTGGGGGTTTCAATGCATCCTGGCTTCATGGTCTGGGTGACCATCTTGAAGAGTTCGCGGGGGCGGTTTAGGGCGCCGTTGATAGCCTCCGAAAAATACTTTTTCTTAGCTTGGAAGATTCCTTTGTGGTATTTTCTTGTGGTTGCCTTGTAGATGGACAGGTTTAGCTCTGAAGAACATCTTTTCCAGGCAGATTCGGCCCTTCTGCGTTCTTGCTTCAGTAACGACAGTTGGTTGTTAAACCAGCTGCTGTTGTTTTTCCGAATGCGGGTTTGTCGCTTCGGCGCTACCAAGTCGGCTGACTGTAGCATGGCCGAGTTTATGGCTTCCAATGTTTCAACGGCCGTTTGATGCGGCAGAGTTGTTTCTATTTTTTTCCTTAAGGTGGTTTTGAAGAGTTCCGAGTGAAGCTTCTTTGACATCTAGTCCAGTGTGTTGTCACTGGATTTGATGTTTTTGTTGCAGGGGGGGGGGGATGGTGGAAATACTGAATCTAATTGCATGGTGGTCTGTCCATGGCAATTTTTCATTTTCCCAAATTTTTATTTCCAGAGCTTGTCTGAAAATAAGATCAAGTGTGTGACCTGAAGCATGTGTGGGCCCACATACTAGTTGCTGCAACCCTAATCCTTCCAGGTGATCAATACAGGCGTCGGCAATGGGGTCCTGTGAGGAGTTGGCCCAGAGATTGAAATCCCCGAGCAGCAAAAGATGTTTGCTGTTGAGGGTATAAGTGGAGAAGAAATCCGTCCATGATGATAGCAGCTGCGATTTTGGGCCGGGCGGCCTATAGCAGAGCAAAAAGTGGACGGTCTCCTTTGAACTTGCTTGCAGTTGCAGGGTAAGGGTTTCCATGAATGGAAGAGGGTTTTGGCGGACTGGTTTGGTGATCGTAAGATGAGTCTTGTGGATCACCGCCAGGCCGCCTCCTCTTTGCCCTATTCTGTTTTCCGTTATGATACGGTAATTTTCTGGCACCAGTTCTCCTAGAATGGTGTTACAGTCGGCTGTGAGCCAGCTCTCTGTAATAAAAAGACAATCTAGATCTTTTTGTTGAATGAAGTCGCGGATTTCAAGTCGGTGTTTTACTGCCGATCTTGTGTTGATCAGAGCACATGACATGTGCTTGAGCTGGGGTAAATGGCTGAAATGACTGACCGCCGATCTATGATCGATTCTCAATAGTCGCTCAGTTCTTAGGGCCTTTTTGGTGATGGCTGGCAGAATTGCGGCGCATTGCCTCAAACTCCAAATGGTTTCAGCAGAATATTGCCTACGTGCCATGATCGTCAATACCCGGGGGGGGGGGGGATTTCGGGGCAGTGGGGAGAGGAATTGGCTAACTCCTCTCCTCTCTCCTGGCTTGGTCCAGAGGAAGGCAAAAAACCCTGGCGGCGCTCGGCCAATATGCTCCGGCAGGGAAAAAATTCCTTCCTGACCCCTGTAAGAGGCGATCGGGTAACCCCTGGATCAGGCTTCTGTGCTTTGGAAAGACAGGGGGGGGGGGGCTGGGGCTGTGAGGGGGACCCTGTTGCTGGTCAGGCGGGATGGCTGTTCAGGCCGTGGGATGAGGGCTGACAGGGTGATTCTTTAATTAAACAGGGGGCTGAGGGGGTGGGTAACTGTCCTTCTGGGGCTGAGAGAGGACCACAGAGGCGTGGGGAGCGGCGCGCCGTTAGGCCGCAAGTGAAGCCGCGGTCTTTCCTAGACCGCGGCCCCGCGATTCAGAGCGGCCCTCAACAGAGCCCCAGAACGGCGAAAACTGCGGCGGCGGAGGATAGAGGAAGGGGGCCCTTGGGGATGATGGAGGTAAGGGAGGTGAGGGAGTGCAGGGAAACCAAGGCTGGGGAAAAAAAGCAGATTCCTGTCTCTCGGGACAGAGAAGACTGCGGCTTGTCCTGACAAGGACGGCCGCTTTTAGTCCCAGGGAGAGCAGGCAGACTTACCTTCCGAGGATGGGGGCTGGAGCAGGGAAGGAGCTGGAGCAGGAACGGGGGTGGCCAAAAAACCCTGCCTATCCAGGGAGTATGAGCCACACGTCCCACTGCTGGGATCCGTGCGCCAGTATCTGCTACTCCCTGGTTCAAGCCCTAGGAGAGAGAGGGGGCCGACACAACCAGCAGTAGACACCTGGTCGTGAAATCAGCACAGAGAGAGGAGAGAGCACATCTTGCTGCACGTCTTGCTACACGTCTTGCTGCTTCCTTCTCCTGCTGTGACCAGAAAGTTCCAGTGGTGCTGGAAACAAAGGCACAGCAGACCAAAAAATTAAAACAAAGGTTAGCTTGTTAAAGATAATAAATTGGATCATAACTGCTGACTTTTTACACTGTCACTCTAAATGACAAGTCATTCCAAATGAAACACTGATTTTGTGTTAGTAAAAGTTTGGTGAGAGACGATTTTCAGTCTTTGTGCTTTTCAGTCTGTTACAGCGTGACGGATGTGCTACCTCCATTACGAAAGGTAGTTTTACCAGAACGAGCGCTCCCGTCTCATAAGTTTCTTCTGAGCACACGTGTTTTGTTCCCATCATTAAAGCCTACACACGATAATTTTTCACAACGTGAAAAACAACAACGTGAAAAACGATGCGAAAATTTAGAGCATGTCCTACAGTACATCAGGGGGTCTCAAACTGGCGGCCCTTCAGATGTTGCAAAACTACAAGTCCCACGAGGCATTGCAAGTTACAAGCATGACTCCCACAGGCATGATGGAACTTGTAGTTTAGCAACAGCTGGAGGGCCGCCAGTTTGAGACCCCTGTTCTACATGTTTAATGCCCAATTTTCACGCCGTAAAAAAATGCTCTAGACTCGAGCCTACACAAGATCGTTTTTAACCACTTTACACCCGCCCGCTGTCAAATGACGGTGAGCGAGATACTCTATTGTTCTGACAGGACGTCATATGATGTCCTGTCATTTAAAGCCATATGGGGCGCGCACCCGTCACATTACTGGGAACACAATTGCGCGTTCCCAGCGGCCGCGATGGCCGCCGGGCACCCGCGATTGTCCAGTAACTGGGGTGTAAACACAGAGATCCACGTCCTGTCAGGGAGAGGAGACTGATGCTGTGTCCCTTGTACTGTACATAGGGACACAGGGACACAGATCGGTCACCTCCCCCAGTCACCCCCTCCCCCTACAGTTAGAACACTCACTAGGCTACACATTTAACCCCTTTCCTGCCCCCTAGTGGTTAACCCCTTCCCTGCCAGTCACATTTATACAGTAATCAATGCATATTTATAGCACTAATCGCTCTATAAATGTGAATGGTCCCAAAAATGTGTCAAAAGTGTCCGATGTGTCCGCTATAATGTCACAGTCATGGAAAAAATTGCAGATCGCCACCATTCCTAGTAAAAAAAAAATCATAATTATGTCCCCTATTTTGTAGGCAATATAACTTTTGCGCAAACCAGTCACTATACGGTTATTGCCATTTTTTTTTACCAAAAATATGTAGAAGAATACGTATCGGCCTAAAACTGAGATACATTTTTTTTTTTAAATGGGATATTTAGCAAAAATTAAAAAATATTGATTTTTTTTTTCAAAATTGTCGCTCTTTTTTTGTTTATAGCTTAAAAAATAAAAACCGCACATGTGATCAAATATCACCAAAAGAAAGCTTTATTTGTGCGAAAAAAAGGACGTCAATTTTGTTTGGGAGCCACGTCGTACGACCGCGCAATTGTCAGTTAAAGTGACGCAGTGCCGTAAGCTAAAATTTCGTCTGGGCAGGAAGGGTTTTTTTTTTTTAAATTGGTGGACCTCCACTTTAATACAGACAATGCAGAAAAGTGAAAAAACCTTCTGCCTTTAAACCACTTTAATCAATATAATGTGCTAGTATGTACTGAATACCAGCACATTATGAAAGACTTACCTTAAAACTAAGCCCTCAATCCTGGTACACAAACCCCAGCCGTCTGACTGGCCAAGCCGCCATGATATAACTCCCACGCACGTTTAGGAGATATTCATTTTACCTATAGGTAGGCTTTATTATAAGCTTACTTGTAGGTAAAAATAAGCAATGAGCATTTACTATGACTTTCATTACAGAGATAAATCTAAACAATTGTCATACCAGAAGAAGCATGTCTTTGATCTGCTTGATTCTCATTCCAGCCGCTCTTCCTCGTGATGATATTATGTTCGTCAGTTTTGGGGTGCAGCAGTCAAGTTTTGCCATAAAGGTGGACTCAAGGCTTGTGGCCATAATTCTCTTGAATTTTTCATTTATCTGTTGGATACAAAAGTAGAATGTTCGGGATCATTAACTTTACACCACTAATTCATATCACAGCACAAGAGCTAAGGAGAAACAGCCCTTAAAGTGTTACAGAACTATTTTTTATTATTATTATTATTATTAAAATAACAAACACGTCAGACTTACCTGCTCTGTGCAGAGGTATTGCTCAGCATGGCCCTGGTCCTCCTCTTCTGGGGTCCCCACAGCGATCTTGGCTCTGTCTCCTTTTCTGCAGGACTACCATAACAGCAGTTTTGTCACAAAAGCAACACTGGAGAAACCAAGAAGAGATATGTGGAAAAATAATTGGCAGTTATTTTATGCATTACCCAGATATGTCCCTGTCCAAAATACAATTGAATTTGGTCACTAGCACTGGAAGAAATACCTGGAAGCGCAGTCACTGTTGATCTGAGGGGAAGCTCTGAAATGAGAGGAAGCTCTGCTGATTTTATCATCCAATCATGGAAGCTAAAATGCTTTTTTTTTTCCTTGCATGTCCCCCTCAGATCTACACTTCCAAGTGCACTTTTATTGCAAAGTGGATTTGCCTTCATAGTAAATCAACCCCCTTTGTTTAAATTTGAAAACATGATAATCTATGTGAATAACAGCAACTTTAAACAAACCATGAAGTCTTGAATGTAGTTTGCCATAGAAGCTAAAATCTATAATACACTGACTCCCTTGGCACCATTTTTTTTTTCAAGCTTAGCAGATTTCACAAATGCCACACTATCAATCCTATCCACTGACACGAGGCAATGATGTCCACAAGGCGAAATACAACCAGCACTATATTAGGACAATGTTTGTTAATTGGTGTGGCCTTTTAACCCCTAGATCTCTAGCTATAGGCTATAAGGGATTACATATTGTAATAGTTCCAAATTTCATTGTAAAGCAAATTATTCTTACCTTTAAAAATGTCTTGTAATATGTACAGTATATCTCTGTGCAGCAGCAGGTCTTCCTTCCAACATCTCTCAACTTTCTCTGTGTTAAGTTGGTGGGGGAGGAGACTTGCAATAACTCAAGATAGAACAAAAATGAGTTACCAAGTCCATTTTATTAAGTTATCACAACTTAAATTTCCTTTTACATCATTGAATGCAGAAATGCGACTGTACACAACACACAAAATTAAGTTGCTGTAACATTTTTACATCAACACAGCTTATTAAAAAAGGTTTTCAACATAAAAAGTTTATTTAAAACAATACATTAGAATTTTTATCTTGGAAATATGCATTTAATTAAGTGGTGGTAACAGGTCTCTCGAATTACTTTTTAGAGTGTGAGTGTCTTTTTGAAAGGCTGCGTGCATGTGTTTACATTGGTTAGTAGGCGCTGAGGAAAATATCTCCTCACACACAGCTAGGGGGCTTTCTATAGCTCCTCCCACACAGTTGTGAGGTGATTTCTGTGAGGTGATTTCTGTGAGGTGATTTCTGGCTTCTACCACACAACTGAGGCAAATTATATCTAGTCTCACACAGCTCTGAGGAAAATTATAGCATTATAGCTCCTTCACAGCTCTGAAGGGAATTATATCTCCTCCAACAGGTTTTCAAAAAAGCAAGCAAGAATCTGAGTGTCTGTGAGGTGATTTCTGTGAGGTGATTTCTGTGAGGTGATTTCTGTGAGGTGATTTCTGTGAGGTCATTTCTGTGAGGTCATTTCTGTGAGGTCACTTCTGTGAGGTCACTTCTGTGAGGTCATTTCTGTGAGGTCACTTCTGGTTTCTACCACACAACTGAGGCAAATCATATCTAGTCTCACACAGCTCTGAGGAAAATTATAGCATGCCATCTAAAGGAAAGAGAGCTAAAGCTGCAAAGATGCGCTGGACTAAACAGGACCTTTCAGACCCACGCTTTTGGGATCCAGAGCCCCACAGCAGCATAGTGGAAATGGAGGTTAGTGACACTCTAAAAAATAATGTCTTGGCCCAACAAAATAAAATGCAAAAAAAAACCTGCTTGCATCAAGCTTTTTAAGTTATGACAATGTCAGGTAAAATTAAGTGGAAGCAACAACCTACATTGTGTTGAGGTAATTCACTTTTCTGCTAGATATAAATGCATTTTTATTTACCTTAATTGCTACAATTATAAGCACATTTATTTTAGGTTAATAAACAGCTAAACTCAAGTTGGTCCAAAGTTATTTTCTCTATAAGTGTTTAGCTTTGTTTTTATACTAGCTTTCACAAATGAATTCATTCAACAACACAATTGTTTCAAACTGGAGCGGTGCGCTAGCAGCATCTTTGGAGCGGTGAAGGAGCGGTGTTTATACCGCTCCTCCCCATTGATTTCAATGGGACAGCATGGCTATAACGCTGGAAAAGTGCCTCTGCAGAGGCGCCTTGCGGGGGATTTTAACCACTTCTCGGCTGGTAGCGGGGTGAAACCGCCCTGCTAGCAGTCAAATAGCGTTTTAAAAAATAGCAGCGCCGACGCAACAGTTGAGTTTTTTACTATACATAGGAAAGTTAACAAAAATAGAAAATAAGTTTCAAACATAAAGATTTGTACCATGTATAATACTAATATATCTAAAACCACAGTGCAAATATAAACTTAGGACCGTCTCACACCGGAAATTGTACAGGAATGCGCTGTATGTTCACATGCGATTCACATGCAGTTCTGTGTGTTGCGATTTCAGCCCATTCATTTTGGATGGGCTGAATTTGCACTGCACTAAAAGTAGTGTATCTACAATTGGAAACTCATTGCAACCGGATCATGTGGTGCTTCTGTACCATGTGATCCAGTGCGAGCAAACACACTGCGTTTGTTATCTGCATTTGGGGTGTCATTAGCTTAATATTGACACCCACTGCAGAACACAGCTGCAGTGCATTTTAAACATTGTTTGGGAAATGCTCATGGATACACCGCTCCTACAAGTGCCCCTGCCCATTAAAACCATTGGGCAGAACCACCGGCAGCGGTGCTTTCCCGGCAGTTTTTAACCCTTTTCCGTCCACTAGTGGTTGTTAAAAGCACCCGGCTAACCGCCAAACTGACAGTAAAGCGCAGCTAAAAATAGTGGCGCTTTACTGCTGATGCTGCCTCAGTGTGAGCTGAGCATCAACCAAAAAAAAAACACAGACAAATAGGAATACCACAATATTGTCCATAGGTTGGAGGGGAGAGAGGAAAACAGCCCCTCCAACTCCAAGGAAAGAAGAAAAATAAGAGGAAGCTTTGCTGATTTTATCATCCAATCATGTGCAAGCGAAAATGCTGTTTTCCTTGCATGACCCTCTCAGATCTACAGCGACTGCACTTTCAAGTGGCACAAAAAAATAATGTTTTCAAGCTTAGCAGATTTCACAAATGTATGTAGTGGAAAGAGAGATAATTGGCACTATCTGTAATAGATAAGTGGGGCAAAGTAGAATGTGAGTGTGATCCTAGAACCAAGTTAAGTTTGTCGGGTATCCTGTGGTAGGGTGAGTTCCAATGAGGTATGGATTCCCTGTAATATTACCAACAACAATATTTTTTTTCCAAATTGAGGATGACCCTTTATAATGTTGAAAAATAGAGAAATAGTATGAAAAATGTATAAAGAGAACACCTATATCATGGTCAATAGCCTAGGTGAGGTATAAATGGAGGTACCCAGTAGCACATTTAGTGACGGTTGATGACGTGTGTTAATAGTGCAAAAATAGCAAAAAAGACAGGATACTGTGCAGGCTCACGGGGTAAAAATACCAGTATGCTATACTAATTGTTAAACAACCTCCTAAAGTGCTCTAATACATGTGGTGGTATCCTGCAAAGTGGGTGATTATATAAAAGTAACCTGTGGTTAATAAAAATAAAATGGATAATAAACAATAATGATTCCAAAGATAGATATCAGTGTAAGAAACCACTAATCGCAGCTAGATCTGCCGCGTAAAAGTGATTCAGATATAATTATGAACATACGTAAATCCTGTATGAGCATATATGGGAGATAGATGAAAATAAATCCCAATACACATCAATGATCTAAGGAGGCACTAGTCCTCAGCAAACAGGATCTGATGATCAATAATAGCAGTGTTCACACGTGCAAAAATTTCCAGATCAGCTGGTATAAGTCCAAAAACCAATGAAATAAAAACAAAATTAAAGTGATTCAGTGACGCTCATCAATTCCAGTGAAGTAGTGACTCTAGTGCTCCCCCATGGATCCCCACTCACCAGACGTAACTACCCCAGCGGGGTGAAGAGCAGTTGGTGATGGGGTGATGGAACAGTCTTCTCACTTGATCGAATTCCGGCTTATGGCAATCCTCAGTGCAGTTACCGAGGGATGGATTTCCCTCCCAGCATGATTGGCCGTGTGATCCGAGAAAAGGTAATCCACACAGTGTAATGTGTATACAGAGGGGTATTTTATTAAAAATTTGGGGAATAATAATTGTTGTTGGTAATATTACAAATACGGCAGCTGCTGACTTTTAAAAAATGGACACTTACCTGTGTTTCCCAGGAGCCAGCGGGGGGTGACGTGTCAGGCTGGATTCCCCGCGGGGATCCGAACCCGAAAGTGATGCAAATACCTGTCTCAGACAGGTATCTGCACCCCCTCCCCTGAAAGGTGTCAAATGTGACACCGGAGGGGGGAGGGTTCCAAAAAGCGGAAGTTCACTTTTTGTGTGAACCTCCGCTTTAAATTTCCTTTTACATCAATGAATGCAAGAAATGGGACTATACACATTTTACACATTTGAGTGATATGGAGGCAAGGATTTATAAGTTGTATGATTTGCTACTTACACACAATTAAGTTGCTGTAATTTCCAACAATATAATATCAACACAACTTATTAAAATAGGTTTTCAACATAAAAAGTTTATTTAAAACAATAAATTCAAATTTTAGCTTGGAAATATGCATTTATTAAGTGGTGGTAACCGGTCTCTCGAATTACTTTTTAGAGTGAATGTGCCCAGGAGGTACATAGTGAACCTTGTGGTGTCATTCCCATGTTCAACTCAGTGTCAAGTTCAAGAGCACAGTGACAATGGGCAATTCTGAAAACCATGGCATGCAAGAACCATGTGTACCAAGTGAGATAGCTGTGCAGGCATCATTTTATCAGGGTCATCATGTCTATGGAATTTTAAGGAACAAACAGTGTACATGCATGGCTCTGACATGATGTGAGGAAGGATGATCTTGATCAAATACTGAAGAAGGGCAACAGCTTGTATGGCACAACAATAAAACAGCTAAGACAAAGAAATGTCTATCAGTGCCAACACTTGACAATGGAAGGAAGTGCCCCTCCTCTCTCTTCAACACTGACAAATATGAGTATCACGTTGTCAAATCTCCAGTGTTATCAGGATGTGTGAGAGTCACGGTAGACAGGGACAACCAAGGTTGGTTTGGTGACCTCTCTACAAGACTTCAGTGCCTCAATGCAGATGTTACGCATGCACTTTTTACAGTAGCGCCATATTGCATTGCATTGTTCAGAGACAAGTCTGGGAGATATGGACTGTTTGATTCTCATAGTCGAAATAAGAATGGACTTCCTGCCACTGAAAAAGGAAAAGCTGTTATGATCACTTTTACACCTTTGAGTGATATGGAGGCAAGGATTTAGAAGTTGTATGATTTGCTACTTACAGACACCAGAGGCTCTATTGATGGACTGCAGTATGACTTCATGCCAGTCTTATTTAATCATGTAAGATGTCTGTCAGATGGTTTGCTGTTCCCAG
Organism: Rana kukunoris; assembly: GCA_029574335.1. Classification (NCBI taxonomy): domain Eukaryota; kingdom Metazoa; phylum Chordata; class Amphibia; order Anura; family Ranidae; genus Rana; species Rana kukunoris. Next base: position 133,671 of record JAJQKJ010001091.1, read on the forward strand.
TGACACAGATGACCAAAGATGGTGTATTGCACACACTGGATTCCCAGCCAACAAGCATTCTCCACAGACACATGATGCAATCTCCTCAAAGGGCATATGGAAGGACAGTAAGGCATTTTCCAAACTAAATGCACAGCAACGACAAAAACAGAAGACAAGGCACAGAAATGAAAGAAGGTATGATTTCAAGGCTACAAAGATGTCTGTCACCAATAAGAAGAGGACATACATCACCAACCGATACAGAGCAGATGCTGATTTTAAGTTGAAGCAGAAGCAATACACAACCAGCAAATATGCGACTGATGCCGATTTTAAATTGAAGAAGAGGACATACATCACCAGAAAATATGCGACAGATGCTGATTTTACCTTGAAGCAAAAGCAATACATCACCAGAAAATATGCGACAAATGTCGATTTCAAGTTAAAGCAGAAGCAATACATCACCAGAAGATATGCGACAAATGCCAATTTCAAGTTAAAGCAGAAGCAATACGTCACCAGAAGATATTCGATAAATGCCGATTTCAACTGGAAGCAGAAGCAATACATCACCAGGAAATACCATAATGATCCTGCTTTCAGAAAACGTCACTTGCAACATTGCATGAGTTACATGAAAATGAAGCGTCACACTCAAGCAGATTTTCGCATAACCCATAAGATGCAATGTGCCTTCAAAATTAGAATGAAATACAGACGATGGACTCGTGTCATGCGGGAATTCAGTCAACCAGTGCTGTAGTGTGTGTGCCATCCGAGGTGGAAACCACGGTCAATACTCTACCAAGATCGCACAGCACATCCCAGTTATACAGAGTGAAGCTGAAAAGACGTCTGACTTACAAAGGCTACCAGCTGTTTCACAATGTCAACATGAGAAATGTAGTAGCAGGTCTGTCAAAACTTATTGACACACACCCCGACTACAGTGACATTTCAATAAGAGTGGATGAGACAATGGCTGATGATAATTATGATGATGATAATGATGTTGATGATGTTGATGATAATAATGATGAGATGGAACTCGACAATTGTGATGAAACTGAAATGATGGAGATACTTGAACTCATCGAAAATTGTGATCCATCAGTGGTACAGTCTGTTTACCGGCTGCTTCTGAGGATGAGAAGGATGCACTAAGACCTGGAATTGGCCTAGACAGCTGTTTGCAGCCATCTGACCTTGGAGAGGAAGCACTGACACACGGTGATGGAATATTCAGCATTGCACCTGCACAAGGAAACACACCTGTCAGCTTCTTCAAAGTTCCTAGGCAATGGCTTTCCCTGTTCAGTTCCCTACTGGACAGAATACATTGGACCAGGCAAGACAAGTCAAACTGTCCCCGAGCATGTATTTCAATGCAAGGCTTTTTTGTGTTGATACTCGTTTTGCAAGACACAAGCTACCTCTTCTTTGCGCAGCATGTCCATCCAGTTAAGGAAAGGAAAACCCAATACCAGGGATGGGCGGAAAATATCCAATATCCAGTACATTCTTGACGAGTATGGTTGTATCATGTACATGTTGTCCTACATATCCAAGCCAGAACGTGAGATGAGTGACCATCTCAAAAAAATAGTTAAACAAATGAGCCCAGAAACAGAGACAGAACGAGAAGAAATGAAAGAAGTTCTTCAGGCTTATTCAAAACACAGAGAGGTCAGCGCCTAGGAGTCTGTGGCCCGTACATGCAGCCTGAAAATGAAGTCTTGCTCATGTGAGGTTGTTTTTCTGCCAACTGGTGACAACGCACTGAAAATGAGTCTCCCGCTCAGTGCATTGCTGAACAAACCAGCCGATTCTCTTAATGTGTGGATGACGAGTTTTGTCGACAAATACAGAGCCAGACCCGAAACACCAGAGTTTGAGTCCATGTGTCTGGCAGACTTTGCATCCCATTACAGGGTTGTCTATGGCAAGCAGAAGAAAGATGGCAAGCAAGAGGAAGATGGCAAGCGTGTCAGACATGGGAATGATTCAAAAACGCACAAGAGGGAAGCCTGCAATCTCAGAGAAGAAGGACCCCGAGAACTACTACGGCAGACTGCTTAAGCTCTACCTCCCCCACCGTTCAGAGTCATCACTGAAAACTAAAAATTTCCCAACACACCAGGATTTTTATAAAGGCTTACCAGGAGAAGAAGCAATCCGAGCAGTGTCTGCAATTGTTACTAGCAACCAAAAGAAGTTCGAGCAACACAACAAAATTGTGGAACAAGTCTTGGATGACTTTGTAAAAAATGGCCCTGTTGAAGATGCTTGGAACACCTTTGCCCCAGAAGCTGAGTTGGATAGGTTGGAATGTATAGAGTAACGCAAAGAAGGGGAGCCACTTCATGAGAATGAATAACATGATGTTCCGGAGTATACACGTGACAAACAAACAGGTGGAATTGCGCTTACTGTAAAGGCCCCACAAATGTGTCCTGATTTCCTTAGGAAAATGTACAGAAACCTTAACCTAAATCCTGACCCATTCTATTACTTTGTCACTGGTGGAGCAGGGACAGGCAAATCACACCTGATAAAGTGCATCTATGCTGAAGCAACAAAGATACTCTCTAAACTTACCAGACTACGTGAGGAAGCAGACATATCCATGCCCAGTGTTTTACTAACTGCATTTACAGGAACAGCAGCTTTCAACATTTCAGGCAACACTTTGCATTCTCTGCTGAAGTTGCCAAGAAGCTTTTAAGCTTTAGCCACCCTACCAAAGACTCGGAAATCTCATAGATGAAGTTAGGGCACAGCTGTCAAATGCGGAGATCATTGTTATTGACGAGGTGTCAATGATTTCAAAGCCCCTGTTTGCCTACATCAACTGGAGATTACAGCAAATCAAAGGCAGTAAGAAACCTTTTGGTGGCATGTCAGTACTAGCAGTAGGAGACTTTTACCAGGTCCCCCCATTGGGAAAAAGCAAGCCACTCGGCGTGTTTGAGGAAAATACCAATGAACCCATGTACGATTCATAAGTGTCAGGGGATGTCGATACAGTCGGCAGTGGTCTCATTGAAACAGGTCTTCCAACCGGGAATGGCCTATGTTGCACTGAGTAGAACGACTACACTGCAAGGACTGCACATGACCGACTTTGATGAGAAGAAGATCTTTGCTGATCCTGAAATCACAGCCTCCCTTGATGAGTCATGCATCACTGGAAAGTGTTATGCCCCTCTTAAAGTTTCTACAGACAACAGACAAACAGCAAACATTAACAATTATCCATCACAACACAGAAGGATTACCAGCTCATATCGAAGATATCAAATCTCACCATGAGTTGACACTTGGAGATGTTTTATGTTTCACTGAAACTCATCTCTCAGGCTTTTCTGTTGCTGAAAGTCTCCAGCTGGAGAGCTACAACCTGTTCAAACGCAACAGACACCTCTCCTACACGAACCTTCCTGACATTGCAAGTAAAAGTGGCGGAGGTGTCGCCTTGTATGTCAGAAACCATTTCAAGGCTGTTGAAAAGCAATATCATCATAATGTGACTGACTTGGAGTTCTTGGTTGTGAAACTGGAGTCCCCTGTACAAGCTTTGATCGCTGTTGTTTACAGACCACCGGATTACAGTGTTGGCCAATTCCTTACTAACCTGCTGGGCCTCTTGAATTCTTTGGAAATAATGGATTGCCAACCTATAATACTCTGTGGAGATTTCAATGAAGATTTTCTGTGCAGCGCAAAGAAGCCAATATCTGACCTTCTTCACTCACGAGGATATACCCAAATGGTCTCTGCAGCCACTACAGAAAAAAACACACTGTTGGATCACATTTACATCTCCAGGGTGCAGCACTGTCTCCAGGCAGGAGTACTGCACAGTAATTACAGCTATCATGATCCTGTGTATTGTGTTTTGAGCAGTGGTTGTGAACACGCTTAGAGCCTGCTAACAAATTCTCTCCATAACAACTGAATGTCCCAGATGAGTTTTCTATGTTCTTGTTTATTTACTTTTTGTCTGTTATTAAGCTGTGCATTTTTTTTCTTCTCACACTTCCCCCTAGATAACTCAGAGTGTTAAGCACCTGTACAGGACGCCAGGGTTGGGTCCTGGATTTGACGGTACATAGCGCCAATTTTCGGTCCCTTTAAAACACTGGTTCAGGAGGTCACCCAGAGGAGGTGAGAGATTCTGGCAAATTAAAAGTGGATCCAGAGAGGACGGGCTTACAGTCCTCTCTGTCTTTCTTAATGTTATTTGGGGACCCAGAATTTCAGAGGCTCTAAAGCGACATTCGGGAGGGAAAAGAGCCTCCCCTTCTGACCCCTGGCTTTCAGGCACACAGGGGGCTAACAACTCCCAGGAGGTTAGCTAAAATGAGAGGAAGTGCTGACAGAGGTAAATAACCCCCCAAAGTTCACACACCCTATCACAAGTTTTTTTACTGCATTAACAAGCTATTTATATTGCTTTTAAAAATGTTGTGAATTAAATAAGAAAAGAAAAAATAAAGTGGAAGGAAAAAAAAAATTACCCAACTTGGTTACATTCTATTTTGAAATAATCTTATGTATTGGCAATACATGATATAATTTCAAAATAGTGTAGCACACCCCACGTAGGAGGTGCAGATGAACAGGGATCCCCTGAACAGATGTCCCACTCCTGCGCAGCCAGGTACACGAACCTTCACAGGCACACAAAGTCAGAAAACAGTCTGTAGCTTTTTTTTTTTTAAACACTGGTTCAGGAGATCACCCAGAGAGGGTGAGAGATTCCGGCAAGTTAAAAGTGGATCCAGAAAGGACAGGCTTACAGTCCTCTCTGTCTTTCTTAATGTTATTTTGGTGCCAGGAATTTCGGAGGCTCTAAAGCGACATTCGGGAGGGACCCCTGGCTTTCAGGAGGTCAGCTAAAAGGAGAGGATCATCTGAACAGATGTCCCACTCCTGCGCAGCCAGGTACACGAATCTTCACAGGCACACAAAGTCAGAAAACTGCATAGGGAGTTTATGGAATGCAACTCTTGACAGTAACAACAACTTCAGAGACAACTTCCTATACTCCACGGCAGCTTTTCTCCTGCACACACTTCTGCTGATCTGACAGACTCCTTGTCAGCTCAGCAACAGCCCCTTACAGTCAGTAACTCACAGTCCCATTAAATAGCACATGTGGAGTGAAACAGTGTACAGTATAACCTTTCCTTCTGCTTCCTTTGGCCCAAGGTTATTTGTGAGGTTATCTCAGTCCCCTGCCATCTCACCACTGGGGATTGGCTGAGACCTCATAAATATGCATGGCAGCTCTTCCTAAACCCTGCCCTCTAATCCTAGAAGGTTCTCCAACCTTCGAGACACCAGGGGAAGGCACCAGAGAACTGCCAAGATGAGTGATCCAGCCATGAACTCCAATGACCCTTACCCAATTATAGACTCACAAATGTACAGCATGAGTCAGGATTTGATTTGCCTACTCTACTTCTAGCACACACTATAGGTGCTACAACAGAATGTAACCAAGTTTGAACATTGATCCAAATAGGTTGTGTTAATTGCCATTCAGACAAGAGGGAAAGCAGTGTATGGGCATTTTTGATGTGTTTTAGGTGTTCCCAATTTTAATGACTATGTCTAGTACAGGTTGGTGGATTCCCCCTCCAGTGACTACCTGTCAAGGGAATCCTGAAAAGGAACCCTGCAGTAAACGACTTAGAAGGCTGTAATTTTACTGTAATCCTGTTTATGTTATCAAGAAGAGATTTACCAATTCAGATATCTTTACTACTGCTTGTGTGTTATCTACAACCAAACTTTCTCAATTGATTTTGAATCTATTTAGTTAATTTATTTTATTCTGTTAACTAATATTTACTATCGGAATTTAACTCGACGATTGTTCAATTATACGTATGTGTTCATTGTAGCGGCTGCGTCCGCATTCATTACTTTCTCGTACTCCGATTTATGAGATCAATAAAAAAAAAGTTTAAAAAAAAATAAAAAATGTTCTGTACATACCATTGTATTGACAATTAATATGTACTATAGTTCAATATTAAAAAGTAGTTTGGTGTTTGAATTAGCAGGTGTTCTCCTTCCTCCCCCCCTTGCGCTCTCCAAAGCCTTGTTTTACACATACTTATTATGGCTCTTACCATTGGCTCCCTGCATGTTAAAGGCCTCAACTCCCCCACTTACTATGGAAAGAAGCACTGAAACTTAACGTAGATCTCATGTGCTTGCAAGAAACCCACCTCTCCTCTCTTAAACCACCATCTTGTTCTCATAAAAAATTCCCACATTGCTTTTTTGCCAACTCCCCTGAGAAAAATGCTGGAGTCCTCATAGCGATACGCTCTACTGTAGCATTTCAACGGATCCACTTAGAAATAGACATTTTTGGCAGGTATATCATACTACCTGAATAGATAAGAAGGGAAAATAGCGCTGCTGGTGGCAGATAGGTCACTGCCCCAGGTCTATGTATGTCAGGTAGGTGAGGTCAGCGTATGTCAGGTAGGTAAGGTCAGTGTATGTCAGGTAGGTGAAGTCATTGTGTATGTCAGGTAGGTCCATGTATGTCTGGTAGCCCATCCCACCCCACCATACCCCATCCTGTCTCATCCCATCCCACCCCATCCCAGGGTGGATGGGAGGATGGAAGGAGAGTGGAGGGTGCAGAGGTCAGATATTGCACATGGTCCATAGCATACTCATGTATTCTGCATTTTGTACGCAGCAAACTCCTGAACCCTGCCTTACATAAAACCAGTAATAAACAAATGCAGTGACAATTATTTATGCAACTCATTCAATCACACACTCTCCACATGCTTAATACCTTCGGAAGCCTTTGAAGCAACCATTGCTTCCCAAACCAGGCAAACCTGACAACCCAGCTAGCTATCAACCAATTTCATTGCCAAATACTGATACAAAACTTTATGCTAATCTCCCTTCCATATAACCAATGGAACTCGCCAAGGTTGCCCCCTATACCCGTTTACCTGAAACCCTTCTGGGCTCCCTTACAAAGGTCCTTTCCTCCAACCTATCTGCTCCTATCTTACTCTCCTCGCAATTGATGATTTTGAGTTTAGGCTTTAACTCCTAGCTTTCAGCCTCTCACCGCATTCTCACGTCCTTATTACTACCAGGCTGACAATTGCCAGAAAATGCAAAGCTACTGAGCCCCCCTCTCTCATAGTCGCTAAATAACCATTCCTAAACAGATGAAACCCCTGGTTAGTACATACTAAATGTATACCCCTACCTTAATTTCTTACACTTACAACTCAACCCTAAAATATTGACACCCGAAGGGATCACCTGCTCTACTGCTATTATCGCTGATGTGGGGCCCTTGCTGTTATAGGCCACACACTATTGTTATATTGCTATTCCTTATTGTAAGTCATTTCTGTATCACAAATTGTTGTAACATGGAGTTTGGCTGTGTTGTCTTTCACTCAGGACACAGTATGTTCCCAGTTGGGGTGTCTGGTGGGAAAGACAATGCAGGTTGCCTCTTATTTCTCTAAGGAATTTCTAACATTCAATTTTGCTTATTCTTTTGATTCTGTTATCTGTAAATTACTTACTATGTACCTCTACTATGTACTGTAAAATGACGGATACTGTTTTCTGCTGTTTTGTATTCTTTGATAAATTCCAATACAACTTTTAATTATTTATATAGCACATTTTTTTTTCAAAGTTGAAATAAATTTTGCACTCTATCAAGCTTGTCATGTGCACTTTTTAAATTTGATCAATCAATTGGTTAGTGTAATGTTTACTATCTTTACTCAATCCAAACACTCCAGACGGCTACTCTGCCCACTCTATAAAGTTATTCTGCCCAGTCCAACCTATGTTTGGATGTGTTTACATTGGTTTCCTAGGAGACGATGTCTCCTCACAAACAGCTAAGGTGCTTTCTGTAGCTCCTCCCACACAGCTGTGAGGTGATATGGCTCTGTTTTTCAGGCATATCCCACTTTTAAGTACACAATGGGGTTTATTTACTAAAGCTGGAAAGCGCAATATAAGGCTCACTTCTGCACACAAACCAATGAGCTTCCAGGTTTTATTACCAGGCTTAACTGAACAATCTGGGGTTAGAAGCTTATTGTTTTTTCTGCAGAAGTGAGCCTGATATTGCGATTTCCAGCATTAGTAAATAAACCCTAGTGTGTACTTAAAAGAGGGGTATGCCTGTATTTGGCTCTGCATAACTTCTGCATACTCTGCATATAGCATCCAGTCCATAGAAACCGTCCATAGCAACCAGTCCATAGCAACCACTCCATAGCAACCAGACCATAGCAAAAAAACATAGCAACCACTCCATAGCAACCAGTCCATAGCAACCAGTCCATAGCAACCAGTCCATAGCAACCACTCCATAGCAACCAGTTCATAGCAACCAGTTCATAGCAACTAGTTCATAGCAACCAGAATATAGCAACCAGTCCATAGCAACCAGTCCATAGCAACCGTCCATAGCAACCAGACCATAGCAACCAGACCATAGCAACCAGAATATAGCAACCAGAATATAGCAACTGTCCATAGCAACCAGTCCATAGAAACTGTCCATAGCAACCAGTCCATAGAAAACAGTCCATAGCAACCAGAATATAGCAAATGTCCATAGCAACCAGACCATAGCAACCACTCCATAGAAACCACTCCATAGCAACTGTCTAAAGCAACCAGACCATAGCAACTGTCCATAGCAACTGTCCATAGCAACCAGTCCATAGCAACCAGTTTTTGAAGGGGCAAATAGGATGGTGCAGTTTTGATGGGATAGTTTTTGATGGAGCAGTTTTTAATGGAGCAATGGATAGACACATTGTTGGATCACATTTACATCTCCAGGGGCACCATCTCCAGTCAGGAGTACTAGTGAAGGCAAGAACACGTCACACAATTTCCCCAGAAATTGTACCTTTTCTAGTTAAGTGGTCTTGCATAGCAAGAGCACTTACTATTCTCTCACATATATATTATTATTAAGTGGTCTTGCATAGCAAGAGCACTTACTATTCTCTCACATATATATTATTATTATTATTATTTTTATAGCCAAATTTACCACCCTAACTCCTCCCACAGTTTTTACGCTACATAGACGAGTAATATATCAAATCGAGCGGCTTGTTCCCGAATAGTGGGCTATTTTACTTTGTGGAACGTTTCGCCAAATCGTTCGCGAAATATCGTCATATTTGCGGCGAAATTTTCCCATAGGAATGAATGGTGAGAGCTAGAGCACAGAATGGCAAAAACGGAAAAATCATTACATGATTTGTAAACTGCGACCACTCCCTCATTTTCAAGCCGACCTACACAAATCTTATATCAAAATGTTCAGCTGTCCCTGCTGACACTACACGTGTTGACGACTAAGCGATCGTTCAAATGGTTTTCAAGATACAGACATTTGTTTGCAACACACGCCATCCATCATTTCAATGAAAGTCAATGGAGGAAAGAAAATTGAAAACTGAATATTGCAAGGCAATTTGTAAACTGCGACTGTGCCTTCAAATTTAATATTTTAGAGACATACTATACATCAGGTTGAAGGTCTGGGTCTTGTGATTCGTAAAATATAAAGATATTCGCTGTGCGATTTATAGTTTTTAAAATACAATCATTTGAAGAAGCACAGTAAAAAACAAGCCAGAATCTGAGTGGCTGTTTAGAGTGGCTGCCTGCATGTGTTTACATTGGTTTCCTAGGAGACGATGTCTCCTCACACACAGCTGAGGGGCTTTCTATAACTCCTCCCACACAGCTGTGAGGTGATATGGCTCTGTTTTTCAGGCATATCCCACTTTTAAGTAAACAATGGGGTTTATTTACTAAAGCTGGAAAGCGCAATATAAGGCTCACTTCTGCACACAAACCAATGAGCTTCCAGGTTTTATTACCAGGCTTAACTGAACAATCTGGGGTTAGAAGCTTATTGTTTTTTCTGCAGAAGTGAGCCTGATATTGCGATTTCCAGCATTAGTAAATAAACCCTAGTGTGTGCTTAAAAGCGGGGTATGCCTGTATTTGGCTCTGTGTAACTTCTGCATACTCTGCATATAGCAACCATCCATAGCATCCAGTCCATAGCAACCAGACCATAGCAACCCTCCATAGCAACCAGTCCATAGCAACCAGTCCATAGCAACCAGTCCATAGCAACCACTCCATAGCAACCAGACTATAGCAACTGTCCATAGCAACCAGTCAATAGCAACTGTCCATAGCAACCCGTCCATAGCAACCCGACCATAGCAACCAGTCCATAGCAGCCAGTCCATAGCAACTGTCCATAGCAACCAGACCATAGCAACCCGTCCATAGCAACCCGTCCATAGCAACCCGTCCATAGCAACCCGTCCATAGCAACCCGTCCATAGCATCCAGTCCATAGAAACCATCCATAGCAACTGTCCATAGCAACCATCCATAGCAACCACTCCATAGCAACCACTCCATAGCAACCACTCCATAGCAACCAGACCATAGCAACCAGACCATAACAACCAGTCCATAGCAACCAGTCCATAGCAACCCGTCCATAGCAACCCGTCCATAGCAACCCGTCCATAGCATCCAGTCCATAGAAACCATCCATAGCAACTGTCCATAGCAACCATCCATAGCAACCACTCCATAGCAACCACTCCATAGCAACCACTCCATAGCAACCAGACCATAGCAACCAGACCATAGCAACCAGTCCATAGCAACCAGTCCATAGCAACCCGTCTATAGCAACCCGTCTATAGCAACCACTCCATAGCAACCACTCCATAGCAACCACTCCATAGCAACCCGTCTATAGCAACCCGTCTATAGCAACCCGTCTATAGCAACCCATCTATAGCAACCCGTCTATAGCAACCCGTCCATAGCAACCCGTCCATAACAACCAGTCCATAGCAACCAGTCCATAGCAACCAGACTATAGCAACTGTCCATAGCAACCAGACCATAGCAACCACTCCATAGCAACCCCTCCATAGCAACCCGTTTTTGATGGGGCAAATAGGATGGTGCAGTTTTGATGGGGTAGTTTTTGATGAAGCAGTTTTTGATGGGGCAATGGATCGAAATGGATCGACACACTGTTGGATCACTTTTACATCTACAGGGGCACCATCACCAGTCTGGAGCATTGGTGAAGGCAAGAACACGTCACACAATTTCCCCAGAAATTGTACCTTTTCTAGTTAAGTGGTCTTGCATAGCAAGAGCACTTACTATTCTCTCACATATATATTATTATTAAGTGGTCTTGCATAGCAAGAGCACTTACTATTCTCTCACATATATATTATTATTATTCTTATTATAGCCAAATTTGCCACCCTAACTCCTCCCACAGTTTTTACGCTACATAGACGAGTAATATATCAAATCGAGCGGCTTGTTCCCGAATAGTGGGCTATTACTTTGTGGAACGTTTCGCCAAATCGTTCGCGAAATATCGTCATATTTGCGGCGAAATTTTCCCATAGGAATGAATGGTGAGAGCTAGAGCACAAAATGGCAAAAACTGAAAAATTACATGATTTGTAAACTGCGACCACTCCCTCATTTTCAGGCCGACCTACACAAATCTTATATCAAAATGTTCAGCTGTCCCTGCTAACACTACACGTGTCGACGGCTAAGCGATCGGTCAAATGGTTTTCAAGATACAGACATTTGTTTGCAACACACGCCATCCATCATTTCAATGAAAGTCAATGGAGGAATAAAAATTGAAAATGGAATATTGCAAGGCAATTTGTAAACTGCGACTGTGCCTTCAATTTTAATATTTCAGAGACATACTATACATCAGGTTGAAGGTCTGGGTCTTGTGATTCGTAAAATATAAAGATATTCACTGTGCGATTTATAGTTTTTAAAATACAATCATTTGAAGAAGCACAGTAAAAAACAAGCCAGAATCTGACTGCCTGTTTAGAGTGGCTGTTTAGATGTGTTTACATTGGTTTCCTAGGAGACGATGTCTCCTCACAAACAGCTAAGGTGCTTTCTGTAGCTCCTCCCACACAGCTGTGAGGTGATATGGCTGTTTTTCAGGCATATCCCACTTTTAAGTACACAATGGGGTTTATTTACTAAAGCTGGAAAGCGCAATATAAGGCTCACTTCTGCACACAAACCAATGAGCTTCCAGGTTTTATTACCAGGCTTAACTGAACAATCTGGGGTTAGAAGCTTATTGTTTTTTCTGCAGAAGTGAGCCTGATATTGCGATTTCCAGCATTAGTAAATAAACCCTAGTGTGTACTTAAAAGCGGGGTATGCCTGTATTTGGCTCTGCATAACTTCTGCATACTCTGCATATAGCATCCAGTCCATAGAAACCATCCATAGCAACCAGTCCATAGCAACCACTCCATAGCAACCAGACCATAGCAAAAAACATAGCAACCACTCCATAGCAACCAGTCCATAGCAACCACTCCATAGCAACCAGTTCATAGCAACTAGTTAATAGCAACCAGTCCATAGCAACCAGTCCATAGCAACCAGTCCATAGCAACCGTCCATAGCAACCAGACCATAGCAACCAGAATATAGCAACTGTCCATAGCAACCAGTCCATAGAAACTGTCCATAGCAACCAGTCCATAGAAAACAGAATATAGCAACCAGACCATAGCAACCAGTCCATAGCAACCAGTCCATAGCAACCAGAATATAGCAAATGTCCATAGCAACCAGACCATAGCAACCACTCCATAGAAACCACTCCATAGCAACTGTCTAAAGCAACCAGACCATAGCAACTGTCCATAGCAACTGTCCATAGCAACCAGTCCATAGCAACCAGTTTTTGAAGGGGCAAATAGGATGGTGCAGTTTTGATGGGATAGTTTTTGATGGAGCAGTTTTTAATGGAGCAATGGATAGACACATTGTTGGATCACATTTACATCTCCAGGGGCACCATCTCCAGTCAGGAGTACTGGTGAAGGCAAGAACACGTCACACAATTTCCCCAGAAATTGTACCTTTTCTAGTTATTATTATTATTATTTTTATAGCCAAATTTACCACCCTAACTCCTCCCACAGTTTTTACGCTACATAGACGAGTAATATATCAAATCGAGCGGCTTGTTCCCGAATAGTGGGCTATTACTTTGTGGAACGTTTCGCCAAATCGTTCGCGAAATATCGTCATATTTGCGGCGAAATTTTCCCATAGGAATGAATGGTGAGAGCTAGAGCACAGAATGGCAAAAACGGAAAAATCATTACATGATTTGTAAACTGCGACCACTCCCTCATTTTCAAGCCGACCTACACAAATCTTATATCAAAATGTTCAGCTGTCCCTGCTGACACTACACGTGTTGACGACTAAGCGATCGTTCAAATGGTTTTCAAGATACAGACATTTGTTTGCAACACACGCCATCCATCATTTCAATGAAAGTCAATGGAGGAAAGAAAATTGAAAACTGAATATTGCAAGGCAATTTGTAAACTGCGACTGTGCCTTCAAATTTAATATTTTAGAGACATACTATACATCAGGTTGAAGGTCTGGGTCTTGTGATTCGTAAAATATAAAGATATTCGCTGTGCGATTTATAGTTTTTAAAATACAATCATTTGAAGAAGCACAGTAAAAAACAAGCCAGAATCTGAGTGGCTGTTTAGAGTGGCTGCCTGCATGTGTTTACATTGGTTTCCTAGGAGACGATGTCTCCTCACACACAGCTGAGGGGCTTTCTATAACTCCTCCCACACAGCTGTGAGGTGATATGGCTCTGTTTTTCAGGCATATCCCACTTTTAAGTAAACAATGGGGTTTATTTACTAAAGCTGGAAAGCGCAATATAAGGCTCACTTCTGCACACAAACCAATGAGCTTCCAGGTTTTATTACCAGGCTTAACTGAACAATCTGGGGTTAGAAGCTTATTGTTTTTTCTGCAGAAGTGAGCCTGATATTGCGATTTCCAGCATTAGTAAATAAACCCTAGTGTGTACTTAAAAGCGGGGTATGCCTGTATTTGGCTCTGTGTAACTTCTGCATACTCTGCATATAGCAACCATCCATAGCATCCAGTCCATAGCAACCAGACCATAGCAACCCTCCATAGCAACCAGTCCATAGCAACCAGTCCATAGCAACCAGTCCATAGCAACCACTCCATAGCAACCAGACTATAGCAACTGTCCATAGCAACCAGTCAATAGCAACTGTCCATAGCAACCCGTCCATAGCAACCCGACCATAGCAACCAGTCCATAGCAGCCAGTCCATAGCAACTGTCCATAGCAACCAGACCATAGCAACCCGTCCATAGCAACCCGTCCATAGCAACCCGTCCATAGCAACCCGTCCATAGCAACCCGTCCATAGCATCCAGTCCATAGAAACCATCCATAGCAACTGTCCATAGCAACCATCCATAGCAACCACTCCATAGCAACCACTCCATAGCAACCACTCCATAGCAACCAGACCATAGCAACCAGACCATAGCAACCAGTCCATAGCAACCAGTCCATAGCAACCCGTCCATAGCAACCCGTCCATAGCAACCCGTCCATAGCATCCAGTCCATAGAAACCATCCATAGCAACTGTCCATAGCAACCATCCATAGCAACCACTCCATAGCAACCACTCCATAGCAACCACTCCATAGCAACCAGACCATAGCAACCAGACCATAGCAACCAGTCCATAGCAACCAGTCCATAGCAACCCGTCTATAGCAACCCGTCTATAGCAACCACTCCATAGCAACCACTCCATAGCAACCACTCCATAGCAACCCGTCTATAGCAACCCGTCTATAGCAACCCGTCTATAGCAACCCATCTATAGCAACCCGTCTATAGCAACCCGTCCATAGCAACCCGTCCATAACAACCAGTCCATAGCAACCAGTCCATAGCAACCAGACTATAGCAACTGTCCATAGCAACCAGACCATAGCAACCACTCCATAGCAACCCCTCCATAGCAACCCGTTTTTGATGGGGCAAATAGGATGGTGCAGTTTTGATGGGGTAGTTTTTGATGAAGCAGTTTTTGATGGGGCAATGGATCGAAATGGATCGACACACTGTTGGATCACTTTTACATCTACAGGGGCACCATCACCAGTCTGGAGTATTGGTGAAGGCAAGAACACGTCACACAATTTCCCCAGAAATTGTACCTTTTCTAGTTAAGTGGTCTTGCATAGCAAGAGCACTTACTATTCTCTCACATATATATTATTATTAAGTGGTCTTGCATAGCAAGAGCACTTACTATTCTCTCACATATATATTATTATTATTCTTATTATAGCCAAATTTGCCACCCTAACTCCTCCCACAGTTTTTACGCTACATAGACGAGTAATATATCAAATCGAGCGGCTTGTTCCCGAATAGTGGGCTATTACTTTGTGGAACGTTTCGCCAAATCGTTCGCGAAATATCGTCATATTTGCGGCGAAATTTTCCCATAGGAATGAATGGTGAGAGCTAGAGCACAAAATGGCAAAAACTGAAAAATTACATGATTTGTAAACTGCGACCACTCCCTCATTTTCAGGCCGACCTACACAAATCTTATATCAAAATGTTCAGCTGTCCCTGCTAACACTACACGTGTCGACGGCTAAGCGATCGGTCAAATGGTTTTCAAGATACAGACATTTGTTTGCAACACACGCCATCCATCATTTCAATGAAAGTCAATGGAGGAATAAAAATTGAAAATGGAATATTGCAAGGCAATTTGTAAACTGCGACTGTGCCTTCAATTTTAATATTTCAGAGACATACTATACATCAGGTTGAAGGTCTGGGTCTTGTGATTCGTAAAATATAAAGATATTCACTGTGCGATTTATAGTTTTTAAAATACAATCATTTGAAGAAGCACAGTAAAAAACAAGCCAGAATCTGACTGCCTGTTTAGAGTGGCTGTTTGGATGTGTTTACATTGGTTTCCTAGGAGACGATGTCTCCTCACAAACAGCTAAGGTGCTTTCTGTAGCTCCTCCCCACACAGCTGTGAGGTGATATGGCTGTTTTTCAGGCATATCCCACTTTTAAGTACACAATGGGGTTTATTTACTAAAGCTGGAAAGCGCAATATAAGGCTCACTTCTGCACACAAACCAATGAGCTTCCAGGTTTTATTACCAGGCTTAACTGAACAATCTGGGGTTAGAAGCTTATTGTTTTTTCTGCAGAAGTGAGCCTGATATTGCGATTTCCAGCATTAGTAAATAAACCCTAGTGTGTACTTAAAAGCGGGGTATGCCTGTATTTGGCTCTGCATAACTTCTGCATACTCTGCATATAGCATCCAGTCCATAGAAACCATCCATAGCAACCAGTCCATAGCAACCACTCCATAGCAACCAGACCATAGCAAAAAACATAGCAACCACTCCATAGCAACCAGTCCATAGCAACCACTCCATAGCAACCAGTTCATAGCAACTAGTTAATAGCAACCCTCCATAGCAACCAGTCCATAGCAACCAGTCCATAGCAACCAGTCCATAGCAACCGTCCATAGCAACCAGACCATAGCAACCAGAATATAGCAACTGTCCATAGCAACCAGTCCATAGAAACTGTCCATAGCAACCAGTCCATAGAAAACAGAATATAGCAACCAGACCATAGCAACCAGTCCATAGC
Organism: Rana kukunoris; assembly: GCA_029574335.1. Lineage (NCBI taxonomy): Eukaryota > Metazoa > Chordata > Amphibia > Anura > Ranidae > Rana > Rana kukunoris. Next base: position 150,339 of record JAJQKJ010001091.1, read on the forward strand.
AAGCAGTCCATAGCAACCAGAATATAGCAAATGTCCATAGCAACCAGACCATAGCAACCACTCCATAGAAACCACTCCATAGCAACTGTCTAAAGCAACCAGACCATAGCAACTGTCCATAGCAACTGTCCATAGCAACCAGTCCATAGCAACCAGTTTTTGAAGGGGCAAATAGGATGGTGCAGTTTTGATGGGATAGTTTTTGATGGAGCAGTTTTTAATGGAGCAATGGATAGACACATTGTTGGATCACATTTACATCTCCAGGGGCACCATCTCCAGTCAGGAGTACTGGTGAAGGCAAGAACACGTCACACAATTTCCCCAGAAATTGTACCTTTTCTAGTTATTATTATTATTATTTTTATAGCCAAATTTACCACCCTAACTCCTCCCACAGTTTTTACACTACATAGACGAGTAATATACCGAAACGAGCGGATTGTTCCCGATCGCGTTGCTATTACTTTGTGGAACGTTTCGCCAAATCGTTCGCGAAATATCGTCATATTTGCGGCGAAATTTTCCCATAGGAATGAATGGGGCATAAAAAGGCAAAAACGGAAATATTACATGATTTTCAAAATGCGACCACTCCCTCATTTTCAAGCCGACCTACACAAATCTTATATCAAAATAATCAGCTGCCCCTGCTGCCACTACACGTGTTGACGGCTAAGCGATCGGTCAAATGGTTTTCAAGATACAGACATTTGTTTGCACCACACGCCATCCATCATTTCAATGAAAGTCAATGGAGAAATAAAAATTGAAAACGTAATATTGCAAGGCAATTTGTAAACTGCGACTGTGCCTTCAATTTTAATATTTTAGAGACATACTATACATCAACTTGAAGGTCTGGGTCTTGTGATTCGTAAAATATAAATATATTTGCTGTGCGATTTATAGTTTTTAAAATACAATCAATTGAAGAAGCACAGTATTAAAAACAAGCCAGAATCTGTGTGGCTGTTTAGAGTGGGCAGTTTGCATGTGTTTACATTGGTTTCCTAGGAGACGAGTTCTCCTCACACACAGCTGAGGTACTTTCTATAGCTCCTCCCACACAGCTGTGAGGTCATATGGCTGTTTTTCAGGTATATCACACTTTTAAGTACACAATGGGGTTTATTTACTAAAGCTGGAAAGCGCAATATAAGGCTCACTTCTGCACACAAACCAATGAGCTTCCAGGTTTTTATTACCAAGCTTAACTGAACAAGCTGGGGTTAGAAGCTTATTGTTTTTTCTGCAGAAGTGAGCCTGATATTGCGATTTCCAGCATTAGTAAATAGACCCTAGTGTGTACTTAAAAGAGGGGTATGCCTGTATTTGGCTCTGCGTAACTTCTGCATACTCTGCATATAGCAACCATTCATAGCATCCAGTCCATAGAAATCGTCCATAGCAACCAGACCATAGCAACCCTCCATAGCAACCAGTCCATAGCAACCACTCTATAGCAACCAGTCCGTAGCAACCAGACCATAGCAACCAGTACGTAGCAACCAGACTATAGCAACGGTCCATAGCAACCAGTCAATATCAACTGTCCATAGCAACCAGTCAATAGCAACTGTCCATAGCAACCCGTCTATAGCAACCCGAACATAGCAACCAGTCCATAGCAACCCTCCATAGCAACTAGACTATAGCAACTGTCCATAGCAACCAGACCATAGCAACCAGACCATAGCAACCACTCCATTAGCAACCCTCCATAGCAACCAGACTATAGCAACCAGACCATAGCAACTGTCCATAACAACCAGACCATAGCAACCAGACCATAGCAACCACTCCATAGCAACCACTCCATAGCAACCCCTCCATAGCAACCCGTTTTGATGGGGCAAATAGGATGGTGCAGTTTTGATGGGGTAGTTTTTGATGAAGCAGTTTTTGATGGGGCAATGGATCGAAATGGATCGACACACTGTTGGATCACATTTACATCTACAGGGGCACCATCACCAGTCTGGAGTATTGGTGAAGGCAAGAACACGTCACACAATTTCCCCAGAAATTGTACCTTTTCTAGTTATTAAGTGGTCTTGCATAGCAAGAGCACTTACTATTCTCTCACATATATATTATTATTATTATTATTATTTTTATACCCAAATTTACCACCCTAACTCCTCCCACAGTTTTTACGCTACATAGACGAGTAATATATCAAATCGAGCGGCTTGTTCCCGAATAGTGGGCTATTACTTTGTGGAACGTTTCGCCAAATCGTTCGCGAAATATCGTCATATTTGCGGCGAAATTTTCCCATAGGAATGAATGGTGAGAGCTAGAGCACAGAATGGCAAAAACGGAAAAATCATTACATGATTTGTAAACTGCGACCACTCCCTCATTTTCAAGCCGACCTACACAAATCTTATATCAAAATGTTCAGCTGTCCCTGCTGACACTACACGTGTTGACGACTAAGCGATCGGTCAAATGGTTTTCAAGATACAGACATTTGTTTGCAACACACGCCATCCATCATTTCAATGAAAGTCAATGGAGGAAAGAAAATTGAAAACTGAATATTGCAAGGCAATTTGTAAACTGCGACTGTGCCTTCAAATTTAATATTTTAGAGACATACTATACATCAGGTTGAAGGTCTGGGTCTTGTGATTCGTAAAATATAAAGATATTCGCTGTGCGATTTATAGTTTTTAAAATACAATCATTTGAAGAAGCACAGTAAAAAACAAGCCAGAATCTGAGTGGCTGTTTAGAGTGGCTGCCTGCATGTGTTTACATTGGTTTCCTAGGAGACGATGTCTCCTCACACACAGCTGAGGGGCTTTCTATAGCTCCTCCCACACAGCTGTGAGGTGATATGGCTCTGTTTTTCAGGCATATCCCACTTTTAAGTAAACAATGGGGTTTATTTACTAAAGCTGGAAAGCGCAATATAAGGCTCACTTCTGCACACAAACCAATGAGCTTCCAGGTTTTATTACCAGGCTTAACTGAACAAGCTGGGGGTTAGAAGCTTATTGTTTTTTCTGCAAAAGTGAGCCTGATATTGCGATTTCCAGCATTAGTAAATAAACCCTAGTGTGTACTTAAAAGCGGGGTATGCCTGTGTATTTGGCTCTGTGTAACTTCTGCATACTCTGCATATAGAAACCATCCATAGCATCCAGTCCATAGAAAACCATCCATAGCAACCAGACCATAGCAACCCTCCATAGCAACCACTCCATAGCAACCACTCCATAGCAACCACTCCATAGCAACCCGTCCATAGCAACCACTCCATAGCAACCGTCCATAGCAACCAGTCCATAGCAACCAGTCCATAGTAACCACTCCATAGCAACCAGACCATAGCAACCAGACTATAGCAACTGTCCATAGCAACCAGTCAATAGCAACTGTCCATAGCAACCCGCCCATAGCAACCCGTCCATAGCAACCCGTCCATAGCAACCAGACCATAGCAACCAGACCATAGCAACCCCTTCATAGCAACCCCTCCATAGCAACCCCTCCATAGCAACCCGTCCATAGCAACCCGTTTTTGATGGGGCAAATAGGATGGCGCAGTTTTGATGGGGTAGTTTTTGATGAAGCAGTTTTTGATGGGGCAATGGATCGAAATGGATAGACACATTGTTGGATCACATTTACATCTCCAGGGGCACCGTCTCCAGTCTGGAGTATTGGTGAAGGCAAGAACACGTCACACAATTTCCCCAGAAATTGTACCTTTTCTAGTTATTATTATTCTTATAGCCAAATTTACCACCCTAACTCCTCCCACAGTTTTTACACTACATAGACGAGTAATATACCGAAACGAGCGGATTGTTCCCGATCGCGTTGCTATTACTTTGTGGAACGTTTCGCCAAATCGTTCGCGAAATATCGTCATATTTGCGGCGAAATTTTCCCATAGGAATGAATGGGGAGAGCTAGACCACAAAATGGCAAAAACTGAAAAATTACATGATTTGTAAACTGCGACCACTCCCTCATTTTCAGGCCGACCTACACAAATCTTATATCAAAATGTTCAGCTGTCCCTGCTGACACTACACGTGTCGACGGCTAAGCGATCGGTCAAATGGTTTTCAAGATACGGACATTTGTTTGCAACACACGCCATCCATCATTTCAATGAAAGTCAATGGAGGAATAAAAATTGAAAATGGAATATTGCAAGGCAATTTGTAAACTGCGACTGTGCCTTCAAATTTAATATTTTAGAGACATACTATACATCAGGTTGAAGGTCTGGGTCTTGTGATTCGTAAAATATAAAGATATTCGCTGTGCGATTTATAGTTTTTAAAATACAATCATTTGAAGAAGCACAGTAAAAAACAAGCCAGAATCTGAGTGGCTGTTTAGAGTGGCTGCCTGCATGTGTTTACATTGGTTTCCTAGGAGACGATGTCTCCTCACACACAGCTGAGGGGCTTTCTATAGCTCCTCCCACACAGCTGTGAGGTGATATGGCTCTGTTTTTCAGGCATATCCCACTTTTAAGTAAACAATGGGGTTTATTTACTAAAGCTGGAAAGCGCAATATAAGGCTCACTTCTGCACACAAACCAATGAGCTTCCAGGTTTTATTACCAGGCTTAACCGAACAATCTAGGGTTAGAAGCTTATTGTTTTTTCTGCAGAAGTGAGCCTGATATTGCGATTTCCAGCATTAGTAAATAAACCCTAGTGTGTACTTAAAAGCGGGGTATGCCTGTATTTGGCTCTGCATAACTTCTGCATACTCTGCATATAGCATCCAGTCCATAGAAACCGTCCATAGCAACCCTCCATATCAACCAGTCCATAGCAACCACTCCATAGCAACCAGACCATAGCAAAAAAACATAGCAACCACTCCATAGCAACCACTCCATAGCAACCAGTCCATAGCAACCAGTTCATAGCAACTAGTTCATAGCAACCAGATTATAGCAACTGTCCATAGCAACCAGTCCATAGCAACCGTCCATAGCAACCAGACCATAGCAACCAGACCATAGCAACCAGAATATAGCAACCAGAATATAGCAACTGTCCATAGCAACCAGTCCATAGAAACTGTCCATAGCAACCAGTCCATAGAAAACAGAATATAGCAACCAGACCATAGCAACCAGTCCATAGTAAGCAGTCCATAGCAACCAGAATATAGCAAATGTCCATAGCAACCAGACCATAGCAACCACTCCATAGAAACCACTCCATAGCAACTGTCTAAAGCAACCAGACCATAGCAACTGTCCATAGCAACTGTCCATAGCAACCAGTCCATAGCAACCAGTTTTTGAAGGGGCAAATAGGATGGTGCAGTTTTGATGGGATAGTTTTTGATGGAGCAGTTTTTAATGGAGCAATGGATAGACACATTGTTGGATCACATTTACATCTCCAGGGGCACCATCTCCAGTCAGGAGTACTGGTGAAGGCAAGAACACGTCACACAATTTCCCCAGAAATTGTACCTTTTCTAGTTATTAAGTGTTCTTGCATAGCAAGATCACTTACTATTCTCTCACATATATATTATTATTATTATTATTAAGTGGTCTTGCATAGTAAGAACACTTACTATTCTCTCACATATATATTATTAAGTGGTCTTGCATAGCAAGAGCACTTACTATTCTCTCACATATATATTATTATTATTTTTATAGCCAAATTTACCACCCTAACTCCTCCACAGTTTTTACGCTACATAGACCGAGTAATATATCAAATCGAACGGCTTGTTCCCGAATAGTGGGCTATTACTTTGTGGAACGTTTCGCCAAATCGTTCGCGAAATATCGTCATATTTGCGGCGAAATTTTCCCATAGGAATGAATGGTGAGAGCTAGAGCACAGAATGGCAAAAACGGAAAAATCATTACATGATTTGTAAACTGCGACCACTCCCTCATTTTCAAGCCGACCTACACAAATCTTATATCAAAATGTTCAGCTGTCCCTGCTGACACTACACGTGTTGACGACTAAGCGATCGGTCAAATGGTTTTCAAGATACAGACATTTGTTTGCAACACACGCCATCCATCATTTCAATGAAAGTCAATGGAGGAAAGAAAATTGAAAACTGAATATTGCAAGGCAATTTGTAAACTGCGACTGTGCCTTCAAATTTAATATTTTAGAGACATACTATACATCAGGTTGAAGGTCTGGGTCTTGTGATTCGTAAAATATAAAGATATTCGCTGTGCGATTTATAGTTTTTAAAATACAATCATTTGAAGAAGCACAGTAAAAAACAAGCCAGAATCTGAGTGGCTGTTTTAGTAGTGGCTGCCTGCATGTGTTTACATTGGTTTCCTAGGAGACGTTGTTCTATGTCTCCTCACACACACTGAGGGGCTTTCTATAGCTCCTCCCACACAGCTGTGAGGTGATATGGCTCTGTTTTTCAGGCATATCCCACTTTTAAGTAAACAATGGGGTTTATTTACTAAAGCTGGAAAGCGCAATATAAGGCTCACTTCTGCACACAAACCAATGAGCTTCCAGGTTTTATTACCAGGCTTAACTGAACAAGCTGGGGTTAGGACCTTATTGTTTTTTCTGCAGAAGTGAGCCTGATATTGCGATTTCCAGCATTAGTAAATAAACCCTAGTGTGTACTTAAAAGCGGGGTATGCCTGTATTTGGCTCTGTGTAACTTCTGCATACTCTGCATATAGAAACCATCCATAGCATCCAGTCCATAGAAACCATCCATAGCAACCAGACCATAGCAACCCTCCATAGCAACCACTCTATAGCAACCACTCCATAGCAACCACTCCATAGCAACCACTCCATAGCAACCCGTCCATAGCAACCACTCCATAGCAACCGTCCATAGCAACCAGTCCATAGCAACCAGTCCATAGTAACCCCTCCATAGCAACCAGACCATAGCAACCAGACTATAGCAACTGTCCATAGCAACCAGTCAATAGCAACTGTCCATAGCAACCCGCCCATAGCAACCCGTCCATAGCAACCCATCCATAGCAACCGACCATAGCAACCCGACCATAGCAACCCAGACCATAGCAACCAGTCCATAGCAACCAGACCATAGCAACCCCTCCAGGACCCCTCCATAGCAACCCCTCCATAGCAACCCCTCCATAGCAACCCTCCATAGCAACCCGTCCATAGCAACCCGTTTGATGGGGCAAATAGGATGGCGCAGTTTTGATGGGGTAGTTTTTGATGAAGCAGATTTTTGATGGGGCAATGGATCGAAATGGATAGACACATTGTTGGATCACATTTACATCTCCAGGGGCACCGTCTCCAGTCTGGAGTATTGGTGTGAAAGGCAAGAACACGTCACACAATTTCCCCAGAAATTGTACCTTTTCTAGTTATAATTAGTGGTCTTGCATAGCAAGAGCACTTACTATTTCTCACATATATATTATTATTATTATTTTTATAGCCAAATTTACCACCCTAACTCCTCCCACAGTTTTACGCTACATAGACAAGTAATATATCAAATCGAGCGGCTTGTTCCCGAATAGTGGGGCTATTACTTTGTGGAACGTTTCGCCACAAATCGTTCGTTCGAAAATATTTCGTCATATTTGCGGCGAAATTTTTCCCATAGGAATGAATGGTGAGAGCTAGAGCACAGAAATGGCCAAAAACGAAAAAATCATTACATGATTTGTAAACTGCGACCACTCCCTCATTTTCAAGCCGACCTACACAAATCTTATATCAAAATGTGTTCAGCTGTCCCTGCTGACACTACACGTGTTGACGGACTAAGCGATCGGTCAAATGGTTTTCAAGATACAGACATTTGTTTGCAACACACGCCATCCATCATTTCAATGAAAGTCAATGGAGGAAAGAAAATTGAAAACTGAATATTGCAAGGCAATTTGTAAACTTGCGACTGTGCCTTCAAATTTAATATTTTAGAGACATACTATACATCAGGTTTGAAGGTTGGGTCTTGTGATTCGTAAAAATATAAAGATATTCGCTGTGCGATTTATAGTTTTTAAAATACAATCATTTGAAGAAGCACAGTAAAAAAACAAGCCAGAATCTGAGTGGCTGTTTAGAGTGGCTGTTTGCATGTGTTTACATTGGTTTCCTAGGAGACGATGTCTCCTCACACACAGCTGAGGGGCTTTCTATAGCTCCTCCCACACAGCTGTGAGGGTGATATGGCTCTGTTTTTCAGGCATATCCCACTTTTAAGTAAACAATGGGGTTTATTTACTAAAGCTGGAAAGCGCAATATAAGGCTCACTTCTGCACACAAACCAATGAGCTTCCAGGATTTATTTCCAGGCTTAACTGAACAAGCTGGGGTAGTTAGAAGCTTATTGTTTTTTCTGCAGAAGTGAGCCTGATATTGCGATTTCCAGCATTAGTAAATAAACCCTAGTGTGTACTTAAAAGCGGGGTTATGCCTGTATTTGGCTCTGTGTAACTTCTGCATACTCTGCATATAGAAACCATCCATAGCATCCAGTCCATAGAACCATCCATAGCAACCAGACTCCACCATAGCAAACCTCCATAGCAAACCACTCCATAGCAACCACTCCATAGACCACCACTCCATAGCAACCATCATTAGCAAACCCGTCCTTAGCAACCACTCCATAGCAACCGTCCATAGCAACCAGTCCATAGCAACCAGTCCATAGTAACCACTCCATAGCAACCAGACCTTAGAGCAACCAGACTATAGCAACTGTCCATAGAAACCAGTCAATAGCAACTGTCCATAGCAACCCGCCCATAGCAACCCGCCCATAGCAAACCGTCCATAGCAACCCGACCATAGCAACCCGACCGATAGAAACAGTCAACCAGTCCATAGCAACCAGACCATAGCAACCAGACCATAGCAACCCCTCCTTAGCAAACCCCTCCATTAGCAACCCCTCTCCATAGCAACCCGTCCATAGCATACCCGTTTTTGATGGGGCAAATAGGATGGCAGCGCAGTTTGTTTTGATGGGGTAGTTTTTTGATGAAGCAGTTTTTGATGGGCAATGGATCGAAATGGATAGACAACATTGTTGGATCACATTTACATCTCCAGGGGCACGTCGTCTCCAGTCTGGAGTATTGGGTGAAGTAGCAAGGAAGAAGAACACGTCACACAATTTCCCCAGAAATTGTACCTTTTCTAGTTATTCTTATTATTTTATAGCCAAATTTACCTTAACCCTAACTCCTCCCCAGTTTTTACACTACATAGACGAGTAATATACCGAAACAAATAAGCGGATTGTTCCCGATTCGCGTGGGCTATTACTATGTGGAACGTTTCGCCAAATCGTGTTCGCGAAATATCGTCATATTTGCGACGCGAATTTGTAAATGAATTTTCCCATAGGATAGTGAAATGGGGCATATAAAAAGGCAAAAAAAATCATTACATGATTTTGTAAGAACTGCGACCACTCCTCTCATTTTTCAAGCCGACTACACAAATCTTATATCATGTTCAGCTGTCCCTGCTGCCACTACACGTGTTGACGGCTAAGCGATCGGTCAAATGGTTTTCAAGATACAGACATTTGTTTGCACCACACGCCATCCATCATTTCAATGAAAGTCAATGGAGGAAAAAAATTGAAAACGTAATATTGCAAGGCAATTTGTAAACTGCGACTGTGCCTTCAATTTTAATATTTTAGAGACATACTATACATCAAGGTGAAGGTCTGGGTCTTGTGATTCG
>JAJQKJ010001647.1:0-65000 GCA_029574335.1 Rana kukunoris
GTGTCCCGTGATGTACTCCAAGAAAAGGATTTTACAGGTAAGCTGTTATTAAAAATCCCTTTTTCTCCTCCCCGCAGGCAGTCCCGACATTTGAGGAGGTGGCGGTTTATTTCTCTCGTGATGAATGGATGACTCTAAGCTCCTCCCAGCAGGATCTTTACAGGGGCGTCATGAAAGACAACTACCAATGTATTCTGTCCACAGGTAAGGAGCTCCGCCCACAGGAATTGGGGCGATCTGAGGGGTGAAGGTGCAGGAATTGGGGCGATCTGAGGGGTGAAGGTGCAGGAATCGGGGTGATCTGCACCCAGGAGAGATGGTGCAAGGAATCGGGGTGTTCTGAGGGTGTGAGGAGGTGCAGGAATCGGGAGTGTCTGAGGGGAGGAGGTGCAGGAATCGGGGTGATCTGGAGGGGAGGAGGTGCAAGGAATCGGGGTGATCTGAGGGGAGGAGGTGCAGGAATTGGGTGAGGGGAGTGAAGGTGCAGAATTGGGGTGAGGGGTGAAGGTGAAGGAATCGGGGAGGGGTGCGTGTTCGGTAGTGGTGTGAATCGGTGTGGTGAAGGTGCAGGAATTGGGGTGAGGGGAGGAGGTGCAGGAATTGGGGTGATCTGAGGGGTGAAGGTGCAGGAATTGGGGTGATCTGAGGGGTGAAGGTGCAGGAATTGGGGTGATCTGAGGGGTGAAGGTGCAGGAATCAGGGTGATCGGAGGGGGTGAAGGTGCAGGAATTGGGGTGAGGGGAGGAGGTGCAGGAATTGGGGTGATCTGAGGGGAGAAGGTGCAGGAATTGGGGTGATCTGAGGGGTGAAGGTGCAGGAATTGGGGTGATCTGAGTGGTGAAGGTGCAGGAATTGGGGTGATCTGAGGGGTGAAGGTGCAGGAATCGGGGTGATTGAGGGGAGGAGGTGCAGGTGAATCGGGGGGTGATGATGAGGGATGAAGGTGCAGGAATCGGGGTGATCTGAGGGGTGAAGGTGCAGGAATCGGGTGATCTGAGGGGAGGAGGTGCAGGAATCGGGGTGATCTGAGGGGAGGAGGTGCAGGAATCGGGGTGATCTGAGGGGTGAAGGTGCAGGAATTGGGGTGATCTGAGGGGTGAAGGTGCAGGAATTGGGGTGATCTGAGGGGTGAAGGTGCAGGAATTAGGGGTGATCTGAGGGGTAAAGGTGCAGGAATTGGGGTGATCTGAGGGGTGAAGGTGCAGGAATTGGGGTGATCTGAGGGTGAAGGTGCAGGAATTGGGGAGATCTGAGGGGTGAAGGTGCAGGAATTGGGGTGATCTGAGGGGTGGAAGGTGCAGGAATTGGGGTGATCTGAGGGTGTGAAGGTGCAGGAATTGGGGTGATCTGAGGGGGTGAAGGTGCAGGAATTGGGGTTGATCTTGAGGGGGTGAAGGTGCAGAAATTGGGGTGATCTGAGGGGGTGAAGGTGCAGGAATTGGGGTGATCTGAGGGGTGAAGGTGGAGGAATTGGGGTGATCTGAGGGGTGAAGGTGCAGGAATTGGGGTGATCTGAGGGGTGAAGGTGCAGGAATTGGGGTGATCTGAGGGGTGAAGGTGGAGGAATTGGGGTGATCTGAGGGGTGAAGGTGCAGGAATTGGGGTGATCTGAGGGGTGAAGGTGGAGGAATTGGGGTGATCTGAGGGTGGAGGAATTGGGGTGATCTGAGGGGTGAATGTGCAGAACATATGTGGGTTGGATTTCGGCTCGCCAGGTCATTTAATGTGGCCCCTGCACCCCTCCTGCAGGTTTAGCACCTCCCTCTCTGTGATCCCCGAGACCTACTAGTGTTTTTTTGCATAATGATGACATTTCCCCGCCCCCTCAGCCTCTCTGGTCCTTCTCCTCCCTCAGGGTGTTCCATACAGAAGCCAGAAATTCTCTCCCGACTAGAAGATGGCGGACAGCCGTGGTTGGCAGAAGGTCGGGAGGAGAGCGAGGAAGTCGCTGGTCTAGGTGAGGGGCGAATCTTCTTCTTCTTGGGGTGTCCTTAGACTTCATATTGATGTCCACAAAGTAGATGTCTACTGCTGCCGTGTACAGCCTGCACCTCCTCCCTCCCGCTGTGTACAGAGAGGAAGAGAGAGCACAGCCCGCACCTCTTCCCTCCCGCTGTGTACAGAGAGGAAGAGAGAGCACAGCCCGCACCTCCTCCCTCCCGCTGTGTACAGAGAGGAAGAGAGAGCACAGCCCGCACCTCCTCCCTCCCGCTGTGTACAGAGAGGAAGAGAGAGCACAGCCCGCACCTCCTCCCTCCCGCTGTGTACAGAGAGGAAGAGAGAGCACAGCCCTCCCCTCCTCTTCTCTGTACACGGCGGCAGGGAGGAGGTGCAGGCTTGGCCCTCTCTTCTCTGTACACAGCAGCAGGGAGAAGGCTTTTCCCTTTTTGTCCATTGTGGGTCACAGGAATTCAGATGTTGGGTTATCCTGCCACCTTCAGGGGGATTTTACACTGAAAAATATAAAGAATTTAAGCAGACTATTTTGGCTCACAGGTCAATCCCGTGCTTCTCCTGGCACTCTCTTCAGCTGCTCTCTCTTTGATTGTCTCTGAGGCCCCTTTCATGGTCACCTTGGGTTATTTTACCCCTGGACCCTGTCCTTGTATCAGCTCAGCCTTTGTAGCTGTTCCCTCATCCACCATTCTCTGTCCCTTATCCTAAACTTCTGGGGTCCCCCGGCGGCACTGGTAGCTCCTCCCCCCGCATTGTATAAGCCCCTAGGAGAAGCGCTCTCCCGGGGGGGGGTTTTACTTGCGGGCACGCTCCCGAGTCCAGCATTTGCGTCCATAGATGCAGAATGCTTGACTCCGGCCCGGCGCCCCCGCGTCATTGTATTTGACGGCAGCGGGAGCCAATGGCTGCGCTGCTATCAATCTATCCAATCAAGGGCAGAGGGGAAGAGCATGTCTCCGGCGTGGGAATTACGGGGCTAAGGTGAGTAAAATGGGGGGGTGGTCAGTGACAGAAGTTTTTTTCACCTTGATGCCTAGGATGCATTAAGGAGAAAAAGGGTTGTTTCTCGGTCTAGAGGAGGGGCTACTCTACCCTGGCCTGCAATTTTTTTCCGTGTGTCGGATGCCCGTGTAGGTAGCAGTCTAACCCAACAGTATCTGCTTTCCTGTCTCCTTCAATGGACTTGTTTTTTTTCACAATAAGTACGATAATCCTATATGTTTCGTTTTGAGTGTTGTTGTAAGGGAAGCTCTGGCATGTTTATTTTGGGGTCTCTGTCCTAGCTGGGGGGGTTTACCCACTTTTTGCAGTTGACCATTGTTAATGTAATAGAAAGTGGTGGGCAATCCCAAAATTTTAATTCGTCACCAGGAGAAAAAGTGAGGGGAAATCTTTCAACATGGACATCGGAGAAGGGGGATCCTCCTCTGGTGGCCTTTATCGGAGAAGGGGGATCCTCCTCTGGTGGCCTTTATCGGAGAAGGGGGATCCTCCTCTGGTGGCCTTTATCGGAGAAGGGGGATCCTCCTCTGGTGGCCTTTATCGGAGAAGGGGGATCCTCCTCTGGTGGCCTTTATCGGAGAAGGGGGATCCTCCTCTGGTGGCCTTTATCGGAGAAGGGGGATCCTCCTCTGGTGGCCTTTATCGGAGAAGGGCGATCCTCCTCTGGTGGCCTTTATCGGAGAAGGGCGATCCTCCTCTGGTGGCCTTTATCGGAGAAGGGCGATCCTCCTCTGGTGGCGGTTTATCGGAGAAGGGCGATCCTCCCCCCTGGTGGCGGTTTATCGGAGAAGGGCGATCCTCCCCCCTGGTGGCGTTTATCGGAGAAGGGCGATCCTCCTTTGGTGACGTTTATCGGAGAAGGGCGATCCTCCTCTGGTGACGTTTATCGGAGAAGGGCGATCCTCCTCTGGTGACGTTTATCGGAGAAGGGCGATCCTCCTCTGGTGACGTTTATCGGAGAAGGGCGATCCTCCTCTGGTGACGTTTATCGGAGAAGGGCGATCCTCCTCTGGTGACGTTTATCGGAGAAGGGGATCCTCCCCCTGGTGGCGGTTTATCGGAGAAGGGGATCCTCCCCCTGGTGGAGGTTTATCGGAGAAGGGCGATCCTCCCCCCTGGTGGCGGTTTATCGGAGAAGGGGATCCTCCCCCTGGTGGCGGTTTATCGGAGAAGGGCGATCCTCCCCCCTGGTGGCAATTTATCGGAGAAGGGCGATCCTCCCCCCTGGTGGCGTTTATCGGAGAAGGGCGATCCTCCTTTGGTGACATTTATCGGAGAAGGGCGATCCTCCTCTGGTGACGTTTATCGGAGAAGGGCGATCGGTGACGTTTATCGGAGGGGCGATCCTCCTCTGGTGACGTTTATCGGAGAAGGGCGATCCTCCTCTGGTGACGTTTATCGGAGAAGGGCGATCCTCCTCTGGTGACGTTTATCGGAGAAGGGCGATCCTCCTCTGGTGACGTTTATCGGAGAGGGCGATCCTCCTCTGGTGACGTTTATCGGAGAAGGGCGATCCTCCTCTGGTGACGTTTATCGGAGAAGGGCGATCCTCCTCTGGTGACGTTTATCGGAGAAGGGCGATCCTCCTCTGGTGACGTTTATCGGAGAAGGGCGATCCTCCTCTGGTGACGTTTATCGGAGAAGGGGGATCCTCCTCTGGGGCGGTTATCGGAGAAGGGCCTCCTCTGGTGACGTTTATCGGAGAAGGGCGATCCTCCTCTGGCGACGGTTATCGGAGAAGGGGGATCCTCCTCTGGCGGCGGTTATCGGAGAAGGGGGATCCTCCTCTGGCGGCGGTTATCGGAGAAGGGGGATCCTCCTCTGGCGGCGGTTATCGGAGAAGGGGATCCTCCTCTGGCGGCGGTTATCGGAGAAGGGGGATCCTCCTCTGGCGGCGGTTATCGGAGAAGGGGATCCTCCTCTGGCGGCGGTTATCGGAGAAGGGGGATCCTCCTCTGGCGGCGGTTATCGGAGAAGGGGGATCCTCCTCTGGCGGCGGTTATCGGAGAAGGGGGATCCTCCTCTGCGGCGGTTATCGGAGAAGGGGGATCCTCCTCTGGATAGAAGGGGGATCCTCCTCTGGCGGTTATCGGAGAAGGGCCTCCTCTGGCGGCGGTTATCGGAGAAGGGGGATCTCCTCTGGCGGCGGTTATCGGAGAAGGGCGATCCTCCGGCGGTCGGAGAAGGGCGATCCTCCTCTGGCGGCGGTTATCGGAGAAGGGCGATCCTCCTCTGGCGGCGGTTTATCGTAGAAGGGGGATCCTCCTCTGGTGGCCTTTATCGGAGAAGGGGGATCCTCCTCTGGTGGCCTTTATCGGAGAAGGGGGATCCTCCTCTGGTGGCCTTTATCGGAGAAGGGCGATCCTCCTCTGGTGGCGGTTTATCGGAGAAGGGGGATCCTCCTCTGGTGGCCTTTATCGGAGAAGGGGGATCCTCCTCTGGTGGCCTTTATCGGAGAAGGGGGATCCTCCTCTGGTGGCCTTTATCGGAGAAGGGGGATCCTCCTCTGGTGGCCTTTATCGGAGAAGGGGGATCCTCCTCTGGTGGCCTTTATCGGAGAAGGGGGATCCTCCTCTGGTGGCCTTTATCGGAGAAGGGGGATCCTCCTCTGGTGGCCTTTATCGGAGAAGGGGGATCCTCCTCTGGTGGCCTTTATCGGAGAAGGGGGATCCTCCTCTGGTGGCCTTTATCGGAGAAGGGGGATCCTCCTCTGGTGGCCTTTATCGGAGAAGGGGGATCCTCCTCTGGTGGCCTTTATCGGAGAAGGGGGATCCTCCTCTGGTGGCCTTTATCGGAGAAGGGGGATCCTCCTCTGGTGGCCTTTATCGGAGAAGGGGGATCCTCCTCTGGCGGCCTTTATCGGAGAAGGGGGATCCTCCTCTGGCGGCGGTTATCGGAGAAGGGGGATCCTCCTCTGGCGGCGGTTATCGGAGAAGGGGGATCCTCCTCTGGCGGCGGTTATCGGAGAAGGGCGATCCTCCTCTGGCGGCGGTTATCGGAGAAGGGCGATCCTCCTCTGGCGGCGGTTATCGGAGGGGGGATCCTATCGGAGAAGGGGGATCCTCCTCTGGCGGCGGTTATCGGAGAAGGGGGATCCTCCTCTGGCGGCGGTTATCGGAGAAGGGGGATCCTCCTCTGGCGGCGGTTATCGGAGAAGGGGGATCCTCCTCTGGCGGCGGTTATCGGAGAAGGGGGATCCTCCTCTGGCGGCGGTTATCGGAGAAGGGGGATCCTCCTCTGGCGGCGGTTATCGGAGAAGGGCGATCCTCCTCTGGCGGCGGTTATCGGAGAAGGGGGATCCTCCTCTGGCGGCGGTTATCGGAGAAGGGGGATCCTCCTCTGGCGGCGGTTATCGGAGAAGGGCGATCCTCCTCTGGCGGCGGTTTATCGGAGAAGGGCGATCCTCCTCTGGCGGCGGTTTATCGTAGAAGGGCGATCCTCCTCTGGCGGCGGTTTATCGTAGAAGGGCGATCCTCCTCTGGCGGCGGTTTATCGTAGAAGGGCGATCCTCCTCTGGCGGCGGTTTATCGTAGAAGGGCGATCCTCCTCTGGCGGCGGTTTATCGTAGAAGGGCGATCCTCCTCTGGCGGCGGTTTATCGTAGAAGGGCGATCCTCCTCTGGCGGCGGTTTATCGTAGAAGGGCGATCCTCCTCTGGCGGCGGTTTATCGTAGAAGGGCGATCCTCCTCTGGCGGCGGTTTATCGTAGAAGGGCGATCCTCCTCTGGCGGCGGTTTATCGTAGAAGGGCGATCCTCCTCTGGCGGCGGTTTATCGGAGAAGGGCGATCCTCCTCTGGCGGCGGTTTATCGGAGAAGGGCGATCTCCTCTGGCGGCGGTTTATCGGAGAAGGGCGATCCTCCTCTGGCGGCCGTTTATCGGAGAAGGGCGATCCTCCTCTGGCGGCGGTTTATCGGAGATCCTCCTCTGGCGGCGGTTTAGGGAAGGGCGATCCTCCTCTGGCGGCCGTTTATCGGAGAAGGGCGATCCTCCTCTGGCGGCCGTTTATCGGAGAAGGGCGATCCTCCTCTGGCGGCCGTTTATCGGAGAAGGGCGATCCTCCTCTGGCGGCCGTTTATCGGAGAAGGGCGATCCTCCTCTGGCGGCCGTTTATCGGAGAAGGGCGATCCTCCTCTGGCGGCGGTTTATCGGAGAAGGGCGATCCTCCTCGGCGGTTAATCGGAGAAGGGCGATCCTCCTCTGCGGTTTATCGGAGAAGGGCGATCCTCCTCTGGCGGCGGTTTATCGGAGAAGGGCGATCCTCCTCTGGCGGCGGTTTATCGGAGAAGGGCGATCCTCCTCTGGCGGCGGTTTATCGGAGAAGGGCGATAAACATGGGGCCCCCAATTTCAGGGCAGTGTGTGCTCAAGGACCAGCTGCTTTGGGGAAAGTGCAGGGGTCCTTTAATGTCTGTTTACCTGCACAGCCTTACTTTGCCCAGGTGTCCATGATGCTATTAAGACGGGCCTCCGCTTTCGTCTGAGAGAGGACATCCTTCTCCCGGTGGCCATTATTTGAGAGGGGAATCTCCTTCGCTATGGAGAGATTTCCTTGCACTCATGAACAGGAAGTGAAGACAAATTTCCTTATTCGGACTTAGGGGGCAAAAAACGCATCTGACAGGGTTGTTGCTGTTCCCTTCTGTTTTCTGTGGAAAAACTAAATAATTTGGTTTCAGATTTAAATTTCTCTTGTGGCCTTTGTTGCTGTCACGATGATGGATAATAATTTATCCTTTTTAATGTGTCTCCTGATAGGTGGATCCATCAAGACAGAAGACGGAGATGGATGTGCTGATCTGGGGCTCGGTGAAATTCTTCATTATGAAGTTCCGGCTGATAACATCCCACCGTTGGTAATAAAGGTGGAAGAGGAGACACTCGAGTCCCCCTATCATAACATCGCCTCTGTTGGGACCCCCGAAGACAAGCCTCATATCTGCTGTCACTGTGGGAAAATCTTCAGCTGCTACCAAACAGTTGAGAGGCACCAAAGCGGTTGCAATATGAAGAGACCCCAATGGAGCTCTCCCTACAACTCTACACACAACACCGACCTGCTAAACCACAAGTCTCCTTCTCCGCCTCCTCAGGGGCAGTCCTTTCTGATCAGCCACCAGGGGGTTCATAATATCAATAGGCCTTACAAGTGCCTGCTGTGCCCTAAAACATACACTCAGCGGTCCACCTTAACAAAGCATCTCAGGACGCACACCGGGCACAGGCCTTATCGGTGTACCGTCTGCGCCAAGTCTTTCATTCAAAATTCGGACCTGGTGAAACACCATCGTACCCACACCGGGGAAAAGCCTTACAGCTGCTCCATTTGCGATAAGCGGTTTGCGGAGAGTTCCTCTTTGATGAAACACAAGAGGACGCACAGCGGCGATCGCCCTTACCACTGCGCCGAGTGTCCGAGAAGCTTCACCTCCAAGACCGTCCTTGTTAGACATATGACGGTTCATACAAAGGTCTCCAACAAAGCGCGAAGCAGAACGGAACCGGCCAAGCCCAAGCAAGAAGAAATTGCCCCAAAAGATTCTCCTTTTAGCTGCGCTCATTGTGGAAAGTCTTTCAGTCATCGGACATCGTTTGTTCGGCACCAGCAGGTGCACTCGAGGCAGAGATCCTTCCATTGTCCGCAGTGCGAGAAGGCCTTCATCCAGAACTCGGACCTGAAGAAGCATATGTGGACTCACTCTGGAGAGCGGCCTTTCCAGTGCCAAGAGTGCCACAAAGGGTTTATTCAAAGGTCAGACCTGGTGAAGCATCATCGGACGCACACGGGGGAGCGGCCCTATCCGTGCACGCTCTGCCAGAAGAAGTTCGCTGAGAAGTCGGCTTTATCCAAACACCAGAAGGTCCATAGCAAAGATAAACCCCACAAGTGTACCGAATGCGGGAAAGGCTTCATCCAAAGGTCAACCTTAATATTGCATCAGAGGAGCCACACCGGGGATCGGCCGTTTACGTGTCTTCAGTGCAATCGGCGCTTCGTACAGAAGTCGGATCTTCTGAAACACCAGAGAGTCCACGTTAGACAACAACAGAGCTCTGCCACGAACAGCTCGGCGGATGGCGTTTCTATCTCTCACGAATGTGTGGCGTGCGGTCAGACCTTCAACCAGTTGTCAAGGTTTTTAAAGCACAAAAAGTCGCGCTGCAATGACCAGCTCTTTCAGTGCCTAGACTGCAACATCGGCTTCATTCAGAAGTCCACGTTTTTGAGACATTGCCGGAGCCACCGCGGAGAGAGACGCCACTGCTGTGTCTTGTGCCAAAAGCGTTTTGAACGGAAAAGCGACCTCCAAAAACACTGGAGGACTCATGATGAAAAGAGCCCTTACTCGTGCCAACACTGTGGTAAAACCTTCACAGGGAGGTCTGCTATAATTAAACACATTAGATGCCACACGGGGGAAAGGGCATACCAGTGCAACGTCTGTGAGAAAGCCTTCATCCATCGTTCTTCCTTAAACAAGCACATGAGGACTCACATGGGGCAAAAGCCTTACCCCTGTGACCAGTGCAGGAAAAGCTTCATCCAAAACTCTGACTTGGTCAAACACCAAAGAATTCACAGTGGTGAGAAGCCTTATCACTGCCCTGAATGTAATAAAAGGTTCACTGAAGGCTCGTCGCTGGCCAAACATCGCAGAACGCATGCCGGGCAGAGGCCGTACCACTGTCCGCATTGTAAAAGAACCTTCAAGCAAAGTTTGGATTTGGTCAAGCACCTCGAGGTCCACTCTACAGAGACCCCTCCTGCCGCTACCGCCTTCCATGAGATTGTCCTCGCAGACCCCGTGGAACCGAACAACACCAAGCAGAAAATACTTCTGCATCAGTGCACAGAATGCGTCAAAACCTTCCCCAACAAAACCAGCCTTCAAAAACATCTCCGAACCCACAACACAGAGAGACAGTACTTGTGCGACCGATGTCCCAAGAGCTTCTTCCAAACTTCCGATTTGGTGAAACATCTTCGAACCCACACTGGGGTTCGACCGTACCAATGTACAGAGTGTAACAAGGGTTTCATCCAGAGGTCGGACCTGGTGAAGCACCAAAGGATTCACTCCGGTGAAAAGCCTTTCCAGTGCCCTGAGTGTTTCAAGAGTTTTACTGAGGCGTCCTCGTTGGCCAAACACCGGAGGATTCACAACCGAGTCCAGCCGTATCCGTGCAGTGAGTGCGGAAAGGGCTTCAGCTGCAGCTCAAACCTTCATAGACACTTGAAATGGCACGCCGACCAAAAACAGCAGAGCTCTGAATTTCTAGAAGGGATTTCTATCATCACTGTTGGCCATGATGAGGAAGTTGAAGAAGCTCTACCGTTGCACCAGCCCAAAGCGGACGTTAGCAGAGAGAGGTCGTTTCCATGTAACGAGTGCGGGAAGACCTTCGGCCACAGGTCGGTGCTCGTTAAACATTTACGTATTCATACGGGGGAACGGCCTTACGTCTGTAACGTGTGTGAAAAAGGCTTCATCCAGAAATCGGATCTCGTAAAGCATTACCGTACGCACACCGGAGAACGGCCGTATAGCTGCGCCGACTGCGGTAAAAGCTTCATTGAGAAGTCCAGCTTGTATAAACACCAGCAAAGGCACCTTGCTCCTCCGGCGGCTGAAATGAAGGGAAGTGCTCCCTCTGTTTCCTCCAATATGCACCAACCGGTCACATATTGGGGAGAGTCCGAGGATGACCCCGGAAGTTTAGTAGCAAAGTTTCATGTGGGTTCTGTGGTGGCCGGGCCTTTAAGCAGCTTAAAGAGCAGCCTCTCATCTCCAGCAGAGCGCAAGATGGCAGTCAAGAAGACTAAGGTGTACGCTTGTCTGCACTGCGACCAAACTTTCACTGACTACTCCATTTTTCGGGTCCACAGAGCGACTCACAGAGCGCAGCAGCCACATACTTGTACCGTATGCGGGAAGGTGGTCAGCCAGCGGTCGGCGCTGGTCAAACACATGCGGTCGCATACTGGCGACAAGCCTTACCGGTGCCCCGTCTGCACAAAGGGATTCATCCAGAACTCGGACCTGGCGAAGCACCTCCGAACCCACACGGGCGAAAAACCCTACAAATGCGACTTCTGCGACAAGCGATTCATCGACCGCTCGGCGGTAGTCAAACACTCAAGGACGCACAGCGGAGAGCGGCCATACAGGTGCGACGAATGCAGGAGAGGCTTTGTACAGAAGTCGGACTTGGTGAAGCACTTGAGGACGCACACGGGAGAATGTCCGTATATCTGCCAGTCATGTGGCAAGACGTTTAGGTCCCATTCTGCTTTTCTGAAGCACCAACTTGTGTGCGTCAAGGAGGACAGTCCACTGCTCTACACTTCTGAGGTGTCCTACGCCGACCATGCCACTCCGAACACTTTGTACAGCTTAGAGAATTATCAGCTTTGATAAATGGCCTGGAAGGAGAAGACCCTGTCCCTAAACCTCAACAGATACAGACTTCTACTAATAATATTTATGGTGTTCAGGACTGTGAATAGGGGGAAAAAATTGTCTAATTTCATAAGTTTTGCCACCATCCTGATGACAGCTAGAGGGCGCTAT
The DNA here is from genome assembly GCA_029574335.1 of Rana kukunoris. Lineage (NCBI taxonomy): Eukaryota > Metazoa > Chordata > Amphibia > Anura > Ranidae > Rana > Rana kukunoris. The sequence continues at coordinate 11,529 of JAJQKJ010001647.1, forward strand.
ATAGTTCAGCATTGCAGCAAGAGCAAATGTAGGATAATCCCACTACACATGGTTTCCGTTTTATTCTAGGCCTGTTTAAAGCTAGTAGTAGTCGCATACAAGCAGAGATGTATTATGGCCTAGGCCGACAAGGCCCAGGCCTAGGGCGGCAAAAAACCGCACCCTGCCCCCCTGTGCTCATCCCACCCTGCCCCCCTGTGCTCATCCCACCCTGTGCTCATCCCACCCTGCCCCCCTGTGCTCATCCCACCCTGCCCCCCTGTGCTCATCCCACCCTGCCCCCCTGTGCTCATCCCACCCTGCCCCCCTGTGCTCATCCCACCCTGTCCCCCTGTGCTCATCCCACCCTGTCCCCCTGTGCGCATCCCACTCTGTCCTCATCCCTCCCTGTCCCTCTGTCCTCATCCCACCCTGTCCCCCTGTCTTCATCCCATGAAAATGACAGGACGGGCCTTAAAAAGGAAGCGGTGCGTCATATATAAAGTACGGGGTGCGCGAGTTTCACCAGGCCTAGGGCAGCACAAAACCTAAATACACCCCTGCATACAAGACCAAATTGCAGAAAGAAATAACTGGACCTTCAATATACCACTGGGAATGAATACATGGATAAAGGCCAATGTCTTTTATTGTGTACAACAGCTGTCCCCAAAATGACAAAAATATAATTGTTCTGCCCTCCACTAGTCTAAATAGGGCAGTGGTTCTCAACCTGGGGGCTGGGACCCCCTTGGGAGTAAAATGATGATTTACCAGGGGTCACCGAATCCTGGGCTGTTCCTGAAGCCTGTATAACTCTCCCAGCATTTTTGCAGCCACCCAGAAGGGCTAACCCCTGAAGCCCACAGCTTCCCACTCGGCCTCTTCGCAGTTTACTGCATGGCTGGGGGGCAAAGACTAGAGGTCGGCTGACTGGTGAGGAATGTGAAGTGGGATGGGCTGGAGAAGACCCCATCTCCTGATTTCAGCATAGGTGTCACTGCTACGAGACACCACAGAGCTGGAGACACAGTGAAGCCGGAGGCAGTGAGTTACACTACGACTCTGGGAGCGCTAAATGTCTGGGTTAGGGGCGTGAATTACTTGTCTCGCCTTGGGTGCTGACAACCTAGCCCCCACAACTTGGAAACTGTTATCAAGGGGTCACGGCCCTAGAAGATTGAGAACCACTGAACTAGGGGAAGGGATTATGAACGTACCAGCGATGTTTCCATTAGGCTGACATTAGAATTGCAGCTGAGTAGGTGTAGATTCCTTTGGAGAAAAAGGAAGATGGATACTGGGGGGCTGTCCTTCAGACCTCATGGTATAGTCCAGTGGAATTTATGGGAAGCTACGGTGGTTTTTAAGCAACAATCTCTACCTACCTTCAGTAAATTATTTACAGATACATACCTCGGATTGCGGTTAACGAGCGTTTCGCGATACGAGCGCTGTATTTAAAAAAATGTTACTTGGTTTGCCAGTAACGCTTTTGTCCTGAGGTTGGGGGGGGGGGGTGCCTGAGCAGAGCCGAACGTTGCAGTTTGGAAATGCACGGAAAGGCCTGAGAACGGCACGGCTGACCTCCGGCAAATCTTGGGAACAACGTTTTTTTTCCGAGGTCAGCCAAGGTGTCCTCTGGCCTTTTCGGCCATTTCTGAGGCTCTCCGGCGTCCCCCCCGCCTCTGGCCGCATGCGGTATTGCATCCCATTGAAGTCAAGGCGGAACAAATTATTTTTGTTTCCATTGACTTCAATGGGGGAAACTCGCTTTGATTTGCGAGTACTTTGGATTACGAACATTCTCCTGGAACGGATTATACTCGTAATCCGAGGTTCCACTGTACTGAGTATGTAAAATATCCACTAGATGGCGATATTACAATTTACTTTACATACTATTGGCATATTCAACAATTAACAAGGAACATAAGAACACCTTGCTGAAGGCATGACAATAATAATGGCTAAACACTGTAGTTATACAGGCGTATACAAACAAGGATGTTAGAAATTGATAGTCTACGCGTTTCACAGAGAACTCTGCTTCCTCAGGACCCTGTACCTCATGCATGAGGAAATTGCACTTGTGCTGAAATTGATCAAATCGATACATGATGGAATCAAAATAGGTGGGGGAGGGGGTCCATTTACATCGCTATGAAGGGTTTTAAGCTCTCTAAGCCCGCCCCCCTCATATGTTTTTGTATTTCTTTCTTGGAATGGTTCTTGTGTGCTTCTTTTGTAGTTACTGGATGTCTTCTATTTTATAATATATATTATCTTGGTCCCATCATGCAGCCATTTGATTTATATTTTTTAATGCAAGGCCTACAGGGTTCTGAGGAAGCAAATATGAAATATCAAATAGATACATGATGGAACTAAGATAATTATAAATAGAAGACGACCAATAACTACAAAAGAAGCGCACAAGAACCATTCCAAGAAAGAAATACAAAACATTATAAAAAACATACAGGTGATAGTCTACACGTTTCACAGAGAACTCTGCTTCCTCAGGACCCTGTACCTTGTGAATGAGGAAATTACACTTGTGCTGAACCAAGATAATAGGTGGGGGGGGTCCATTCACATCGCTATGAAAAGTTTTGAACTCTCTAAGCCCCCCCCCCCTCTCCAATGTTTTGTATTTCTTTCTTGGAATGGTACTTGTGCGCTTCTTTTGTAGTTATTGGTCGTCTTCTATTTCTATTATCTTAGTTCCATCATGTATCTAATATTTCGTAATTGCTTCCTCCAGAACCCTGTACGCCTTGCATTAAAAAAAAATATATTATCTTGGTTCCATAATGCATTTATTTGATTTATATTTTTTAAATTCAAGGAGTACGGGGTTCTGAGGAAGCGATTACGAAATATAAAAAATATACGTGATGGAACTAAGATAATATAAATAGAAGACAACCAATGTCTACAAAAGAAGCACGCAAATCAAGAAATGTTCCAAGAAAGAAATATGCCAAAAAAAAAAACTGTACAGGTGTATACTAACAAGGATGTTAGAAATTGATATGGCTACATGTTTCGCAGAGAACTCTGCTTTCTCAGGACCCTGTACACCTCGTGAATGAGGAAATTACACTTGTGCCGAAATAAATCAAATCGATACATAATGGAACCAAGATAATTGGTGTGGGGGGCGGTGCATTCACATCACTATGAAGGGTTTTAGCTCTTGCCCCCCCCCCCCAATGTTTTGTATTTCTTTCTTGGGATGGTTCTTGCGTGCTTCTTTTGTAGTTATTGGCTGTCTTCTATTTATATTATCTTAGTTCCATCATGTATCTATTTTATATTTCCTAACTGCTTCCTTAGAACCCTGTACGCTTTGCATTAAAAAATATGAATAAATTCAATACTTGATGGAACCAAGATAATGGGGGGGGGGGGTCCATTCACATCGCTATGGATGGTTTTAGCTCTTACCCCCCCCCCCCCCCCAATGTTTTGTTTTTCTTTCCTGGGATGGCATGATGGAACTAAGATAATATAAATAGAAGACGACCAATAACTACAAAAGAAGCACGCAAGAACCATTCCAAGAAAGAAATACAAAACATTGGAGGGGGGGGGGGGGCTTAGAGAGATTAAAACTTTTCATAGCGATGTGAATGGACCCCCCCCCCCCCCCACACCACCTATTATCTTAGTTCAGCACAAGTGTAATTTCCTCACAAGGTACAGGGTCCTGAGGAAGCAGAGTTCTCTGTGAAACGTGTAGACCAGGCATGTCCAAAGTCCGGCCCGGGGGCCAAATGCGGCCCCCATGTTGATTTAATATGGCCCCTCTGGGGATTTGGATATATATATAGTTTGTGGCCCCCAGGGCCACAAAAGATATATACTTTATTTATTGGCGCTGCCTTGGAGGGGACAGGGAGGGGGCAGGATGAGCACCGTCAGATTACATGAAGAGAATCTCCTGTTTGCTCAGCAGGGTCTCTATTGGAAGTCCCGTCTCCTGGGATGCCATTGGACGATTGTTCTGTCTATCACAGGAGGCGGGACTTTGTATTAAAGAGGCCACATAGTAAACAAGAGATTCTCCTGTTTGTAATCTGTCGGCACTCGTCCCGCCCCCCTCCCTCTGCCCTCCGAGGCTGCAAATGGGCATCGTTCAGGCTGCACTGATGTCAATGGTAAGGCTGCATTCATGGCACATGTGAGGCTGCATTTATGGCACATGTGAGGCTGCATTTATGGCACATGTGAGGCTGCATTGGTTGCAATGGTGAGGTTGCAATGGTAAGGCTGCATTGGTTGCAATGGTAAGGCTGCATTCATGGCAATGGTGAGGCTGCATTCATCGCAATGGTAAGCCCATGCATGTTATACGCCGAGAAATATGGTATATCCAAATAACACGCCCAAGCTCATCCTTAGTCCTGAGCAGCACTCTGAGATTCGTTGGGGCCACAAAATAAATGTATACAGTATATCCAAATAACACACCCAAGCTCATCTCTTCATCACACACAGCCACAAAGGCAAGAGAATTCTTGTAGGGCAGTGTATTAGAGCTCAGACGAACACACTTAGACCGAATTTTAGTGGTTCAAAAAATGTCAGGAAAAATAGTCGGCCCTCACGCATGTTCATCCAATCAAATTCTGGCCCTCTTTGAAAAAAGTTTGGACACCCCTGGTGTAGACTATCACCTGTATGTTTTTTTTTTTTATATCTTTCTTTCTTGGAATGGTTCTTGTGTGCTTCTTTTGTAGTTATTGGTCATCTATTTTATATTATCTTAGTTCCATCATGTAACTATTTGATATTTCGGAATTGCTTCCTCCTAACCCTGTACGCCTTGCATTAAAAAATACAAATGGATACATTATGGAACCAAGACGGTATAAACAGGAGCCAATCAATAATTACAAAAGAAGCACACAAGCAAAAGACTAGAAAAACGAAATTGTACAGGCATATAGAAACAAGGATGTTGGAAAATTGATACGCTCTACACGTTTCGCTGAGAACTTTGCTTCCTCAGGACCCTGTACTCCAGGGGTGCCCAACCTTTTGAGGCGCGAGGGCCACTTTATCGACATGGTAACCGGTCTCGGGCCACAATGAGCGTCAGTGGCGTAGCGTGGGTTGTCAGCACATGGGGCAAGGCAAAAGTCCCTAACCTGTGGACTTTTAGCACTCCCCGAGTCCCTTCCTACAATAGTACTGACCAGCCTGATTCCCATACTGACCACTACACTAACCTACCTACCTGATTCCTACACTAACCTACCTGACCACTACACTAACCTACCTACCTGATTCCTACACTAACCTACCTGACCACTACACTAACCTACCTACCTGATTCCTACACTGACCTACCTGAGCCCTACACTGACCTACCTGAGCCCTACACTGACCTACCTGAGCCCTACACTGACCTACCTGAGCCCTACACTGACCTACCTGATCCCTACACTTGCCACTACACTGACCTACCTATCCACTATCCTGACCACTACACTACACTGACAATTACACTGACTACTACACTACACTTACACTAACACCAGATGTTTTTTATTTTATTTATATTGACTAACTCTGGCTGGCTGTTCCCTCTCTCCCCAGACTGTATCCCCCCCTCACCTGCAGCTTTCATTGGTTTGGAGGAGAGGGGAGCCTGGAGGAGGTGAAGGCACTGGCAGCGGTGTTCACAATGCGGTGGAGGCGGGACTTCAGGCTGGCCACAATCGCTGATAGGCCAGCCCCGCCGTGATCGCTGATAGGCCAGCCCCGCCGTGATCGCTGATAGGCCAGCCCCGCCGTGATCGCTGATAGGCCAGCCCCGCCGTGATCGCTGATAGGCCAGCCCCGTCGTGATCACAGATAGGCCAGCCCAGCCGCGATCACCGATAGGCCAGCCCCGCCGCGGCCGCCGCACGACCCGATTCTTCACACTAATGCTCAGAGATGGCGGGTCGGGATCTGGGCTTGCCGACCCGCCATCTCAGAGAAAGACATGGCGGGCCACATCAGAGGACGCCGCGGGCCAGCGGTTGGGCACCCCTGCTGTACTCCTTGAATGAAGAAGAGTTCATAGCAAAATGTGTAGCCTGTATTCCATTTTCGAACATCCTGTATGACTATTCTTTGTATCTTTCTTGGACCGTTTCTTGATTTGTGTGCTTCTTTGCAGTTATTTATATTATCTTGGTTCCATCTTGTATCTGATTTGCTTTTTTAGTGCAGGTGTATCGCTATCCAGGCTTTATATGACGGCAACAGTTTGTCCAGCGCTATATAATGTGAGGGCAGACAGTACAGTTACCATACAATTCAATAAAGGAGGAATCGGAGCGCCCTGCTCATTAGAGCTTACAATCTAAAAGTGGGTCAGGTGATACAAAAGGTAATAACGGGGGGGGGGGGGAATAAATGTATAGTTGTTAGGTGGAGGCGGGATAGACTTCCGTGAAGAGTACTTCATTCCGGGTTCACACCTATGCGAATTGAGTGCGGCTTAAACCTCATCCAATTCGCAGAATATTTCGAAATACATTCTTTTCAATGAGGCTGGTTCACAGATCTGCGATGCATTCGCACTGCGCATTGCCGAAAAAACGTGTGCGTTTTCTAGGCATTGCGGTGCGGCTCGGGTGCGAATTCAGCCCATTATATTCTATGGGCACCCATCTGATTCGCACGTGTGTTCATTTCTCTTCAGGATTTGTCTCCTTCACCTCAATACACTCCCCCCCCCCCCCCCCTCTTCCAGGTCTCCAAATTCGCAGCTAAAACGGAGCTAATCTGCTGAGTTTTCTTAACTCTCTGCAGAGATAAGAGACCTGAAATTCGCACCGCGCAAGTGTGAATTCAGCCTTAACCAATTAACGTCCGCCGCACGCCTATGTACGTCCACAGAATGGCAGGCACAGGCAGATGGGCGTATATATACGTCCCTGCCTTCTAGCGGGTCGGGGGTCTGATCGGGACCCCCTCCACTGCGTGCGGTGGGCGGCTTACCTCCGGGAGCGATCCGTCTTGAGGAGGCGGCGGTTCGTCTCTGTCCGCCCCCTCGTGATCGCTCCCAGCCAATCCCGCCGTGTCACTTCCTCTGCCTGTATAATGTAAACACTGGCAGAGGAAGTAATGCAGCTCTCCTCTCGGCGGTATTTTCAATCCGCCAAGAGGAGAGAAGACCTCACAGTAAGTCACACCAATACTACACTGACACCACACACATAGGCACATTTAACCCCTTTCCGATCACCACCCCCCACCCCCCTGTCACAGTGTCACCGAATGCAGTGATCATATATGTACTGATCACTGCATTTAGTGTTAGTGTGACAGGCAGTTAGGGCCTTTTCACACTGGTGCGTTTTTGCGGTAAAATTAGCGCTATTAAAACGCTCCCCATGCCACTCTCCATTGAAATGAATTAAAAAACGTGTTAAAATCGCGGTGTTTTGCAGCGATTTTAATCGTGGAAAAAACACCAAGATTTTACCGCGTTTTTATTCATTTCAATGGAGGGGGGCATTTTAATAGCGCTATTTTTACCGCGAAAACGCACCAGTGTGAAAGGGCCCTTAGTGTTAGGTTCAGGGTAGCCCTGTACCCCCCCCCCCTAATAAAGTTTTAACCCCTTGATCACTGTCCTAGTTAACCCTTTCACCCCCTATTGCCAGCATCACTAAGCGATCATTTTTCTGATCGCTGTATTAGTGTCACTGTTGCCGCTAGGTAGCTAATTTTGTTTTTATATTGCGATTTATTTATTTTTTTTACTAAAGAGATGTGGCTGAATACATTTTGGCCTAAATGTTTGACTAAAATTTAGTTTATTCAATTTTTCTTATAACAAAAAGTAGAAAATATAGATCATTTTTTTCAAAAATGTCGCTCTATTTTTGTTTATAGCGCAAAAAATAAAAATCACAGAGGCGATCAAATACCATCAAAAGAAAGCTTTATTTGTGGGAAGAAAGGGGCGCGAATTTTGTTGGGGAGCCACGGCGCAATTGTCAAAGTGCCGAATTGTAAAAACGCCTCTGGGCACTTGGCAGCATATTGGTCCGGGGCTTAAGTGGTTAAGGTGTACAGGATCCTGAGGAAGTGGAGTTTTCCATGAAACATGTAGACTATCAATTTTCTAACACCTTTTCTTCATCTCTCTCTTGCTTTTTTGGATAGTTTCCTAATTGCGTGCTTCTTTTGTAACATCCTTGTTTTTGTGTACTCCTGTATAACTGCAGTGTTTTAGCTTATTGTTATATTTTTGTTATTTCTACACAACAGAGACTTTGGTTTTAACCCCATTGCGATGTATTTTATTCTCGGTGGTATGTTGAAAGTCCCGTCACTTCTCTATGGAATTTTGTCTTCTATACTCGTTGGGATGACGCCCCTTGGGAATTAAATCTTAGCCCTTTTTTTTATTTTTTTATTGTAATCTCTGCTACTATTTACATTGACCTTACTCCGTAGTCGCGTTCGGTTGGGGTTGTTGAAGACATTTCACTGCCCATCTATATTTTTTTTTCCATTTTGGACAGAGAGGTAAACTGGTTTTCGTAAAGCCCCCGTACCCGCGACCGGTTTCCTCGGCAGAATTCAGCAAGAAACTCGATGGGAGACGTATTCTGCTGAGGAAACCGGTCGTGTGTACACTTTTCGCCGAGAAACCCGTCGAGAAACTTGTCGAGCCAAAAAGAGAGCACATTCTCCATTTCCTCGACGGGCAATGGGAAAATTTGGCTCGACTAGTTTTTCGACAGCCGAACAAGGAACTCGACGGGGAAAAAAAAGATGTGTTTCGCCCGTCTAGTTTCTTGGTTGTGTGTACGCGGCCTGAAATGGGCCGTCTACGTCCCACGGGAACACCCATTCCTAAACAGGGGGGGGGGCTCTCCATCTGTCTTCCACATAGGATGCCGGTTTTTTTAACATGTTTTCACAGCATTGTGTCAAGTTTTCACACCTTTAGCCACGTAAGGCCAGTTGCACACGGAGGGAAGAATTTTCCCGATGTTTATACTCGGGACCATGTTGGCTAAAACTAAAATTATCCGTAAAGACCTCGTCTGAAGGCAAAATTCCTCCTTATGGCCAGTACTGTAATTTACGCATATAAACGTGCGTATAGGTGCATAAATTGCTGCACTCGGGGCCCGTCTTTGTACTTCTTTATGTATCAGTCTAGATGGTTCCATAGACAACAACACATCTCTATCCAGCCTAGTAAGTGTACCGCCTACCCCGACTTAGTTGGGGTAGGCAGTATGCTTTGGTGGGGGTGCGTCAGCCACGCCCTGTGACCTTAGATCTCTAGGAACCCGCCTTCTGACCTTTGACCTTCCAATTCCTGAGTACTAGCCATATTCTTCAATGGGAAACCCTAACCCCTACTTTCACAAATTCACACAACTTGACATGCTTTTGCACAGTCAACGGCTGCATTAAACATTCTCTGGTGATTGGATAAAGATGACTGAGTTACCTCTGTGGCAATAAAAGCTGGGTTATGTTCCTGGTATAGTGGGGGTATAAAGACTGGCGTGTATTCAGGGTGTAGTGGGGAATAAAGGCTGGGGGTGTATTCAGGGTATAGTGTAGTGATGGAGAACCTTGGCACCCCAGATGTTTTGGAACTACATTTCCCATGATGCTCTAATACACTGCAGAGTGCATGATCATCATGGGAAATGTAGTTCCAAAACATCTGGAGTGCCAAGGTTCGCCATCACTGGTATAGTGTGTCTCAAGCGTGTCAAGATCCTACGGGGTAAGTGACCGCGCTAGCCAGGCAGACACTGGCGATTGAGGCGATTCAGTTTGCATTTGTAGCGCTATAAGTTGTTCAATCATAGTGGGGTACAAAGACTGGGTTAAGTTTCTGGTATAGTGGGGTACATAGATGGGTGTATTCAGGGTATAGTGGGGTACAAATAATGGGGCTATGTTCCTAGTACAATGGGTTGTATTCCAGCCATAGTTGGGCATAGATACTGGGGAATGTTCCTGATAGAATAGCATATAAACATTGGGGTGTGTTCCTGGTCTGGTGGGGGTATACATAATATGGTATATTCCTGGTATAGTGGGGGTATATTTTATATATATATCTATATTAAAAAAAGTGTCTTCCCTGGTATGGGGTGGGGGGTATAAAAAAAAATGTTCCTGGTATAATGGAGTATGTTTCTGAGTAGGGTATAAATCCTAGAGAGCCTCCCCCTTACATCAGGGTCTGGACTGGGACAGAGAGTGGCCCTGGACTTACATCAGGGTCCCCACTTTATTTTGAGAGCCTCCCCCTTACATCAGTATATAAGTCCTCAGCGAGCCTCCCACTTACATCGGGGTCTCCAGAGAGAACCCCTCCTTACATCAAGGTCCCCAGAGAGCCTTCCCCTTACATCAAGGTCCCCAGAGAGCCCCCCCTTACATCAGGCCCCCCCCCGTTACATCAAGTCCCCAGAGAGCCTCCCCCTTACATCAGGGTCCCCAGAGAGCCTCCCCCTTACATCAGGGTCCCCAGAGAGCCTCTCCCTTACATCGGGGTCCCCAGAGAGCCTCTCCCTTACATCGGGGTCCCCAGAGAGCCTCTCCCTTACATCGGGGTCCCCAGAGAGCCTCTCCCTTACATCGGGGTCCCCAGAGAGCCTCTCCCTTACATCGGGGTCCCCAGAGAGCCTCTCCCTTACATCGGGGTCCCCAGAGAGCCTCTCCCTTACATCGGGGTCCCCAGAGAGCCTCTCCCTTACATCGGGGTCCCCAGAGAGCCTCTCCCTTACATCGGGGGGCCCCAGAGAGCCTCTCCTTACATCAGGGTCCCCAGAGGGCCTCCCCCTTACATCAGGGTCCCCAGAGCCTCCCCCTTACATCAGGCGCCCCTGGGAGGCCCCGTTACATCAAGCTCCCCAGAGAGCCCCCCCTTACATCAGGGTCTCCAGGGAGGCCTGTTACATCAGGGAGCCCCCTTACATCAAGGTCCCAGAGACCCCCTACTTACATCAGGGTCCCCAGAGAGCCCCCAGTTACATCAGAGAGCCCTGGTTACATCAGGGTCTCCAGAAGGTCCCCAGAGAGCCTCCCCCTTACATCAGGGTCCCCAGAGAGCCTCCCCCTTACATCAAGTTCCCCAGAGAGCCCCCTTTACATCGGGGTCCCCAGAGAGCCCCCCCCTTACATCAGGGTGCCCAGAGAGTGCTCAAATGAATGGCTGTGTGAGCCACATAGCCATTACTTTGACAGGCTGCCACTGAAACCAGCCCATTGGCCCACCGGGAAACTCCTGTTAGTCCCGATGACCAGTACATGCCTGAGTATGTTCCTGGTATAATGGGATATATTCCAGCTATAGTAGGCTATAAATATTGGGGTAAGTGTAGTAGGGTATAAGTACTGGGAAATGGTCCTGATATAGTAGGATAAAAGTACATCCTGGTATAAATAATGGGGTATGTTCCTGACATAGTGGGGTGCGTTCCTTCTAGTCGGCAGAACTGAGGACAGTTGGATGAGCGGTGAGATGTCTTCATATTACTCCCTATAATATTCCTTCTTTCATCTCAACTTCTGGGTTCCAACCCAACCAATAGAATTCATATTTTCGGGGCAAATTATAACGATCACCATCACTGTGTTTAATTTTGATGTTTTTTTTCTTGCAGTTTGTAATTCTCAGAAATTAAAACCATAAAGCCAATATAGGGGGAAAAATAGAGATAAAGGTAGAAAAAGAATAGAAATGAAAAGTCGTAATCTAGAAGGTTCCTCCGTCCCGACCGGTGACCATGAATGTTATATTCGGGTGTAAAAGTTGAAGGAAATTTTCATTGATGGTCCTAATAATAGGATGATGGTGGCAGAATTGGTGGTCCGAGGTGGAAAGACTTGTATTCAATAGAATCCACAAGGCGTTTGGCTTTACGGGTTGTGAAAAACAAGAACTACTTTAGTAAACGATTCCACATTGCTTGAAAACCAAAGAATTTGTGGAATTTGTAGCTGTTTATCGACTACTGATGGGGCAAATTTACCCAGATTAAAATGTTCAAATAAAGATTTTACTGTCTTTTTATTTTTTATTGCTGTCTCTTGTATGCATGTCGGGGGAGGGGCACCTTGGATGACACAACCAGATCGTGACGTGTGGTGATCTTTAGGCTATAAGGGAAATGATGCAGTCAATGAAGGGCTTCAATTTCTCTTGCTGACCCAACCTGGCAGTTTCATTCGATTTCCAGACATGTGCACTGCCGAAAAATGTGTTCGTTATTATTTTTTTTAGCTTTTTTTTTGAAAACTCGGAATTCGGGAAACTTGAAAATTACGGTTGTCCCGATATCGATACTAGGGACCGATACCGAGCATTTGTGTGAGTACTTGTACTCGCACAAATGCTCCTGATTCCTGATCTGATACCCGGAAGTAGGCAGATAGAGAGGGGGGCGGAGCCAGTGGGGTAGCGTGGACAGCACCGGGTGCTAACATTTAGGGGGACGCCAGGCAGTGTGTGACGCCCTCCTGTCAGTTCCATCCATCCGTCAGTGCCATCCATCCGTCAGTGCCCCCATGTCAGTTCCATCCATCCGTCAGTGCCCCCCTGTCAGTGCCATCCATCCGTCAGTGCCCCCCTGTCAGTGCCATCCATCCGTCAGTGCCCCCCTGTCAGTGCCATCCATCTGCCAGTGCCCCCATGTCAGTTCCATCCGTCAGTGCCATCCATCCGTCAGTGCCCCCCTGTCAGTGCCATCCATCCGTCAGTGCCATCCAACAGTCAGTGCCCCCCTGTCAGTGCCATCCATCCGTCAGTGCCATCCATCCGTGCCCCCCTGTCAGTGCCATCCATCCGTCAGTGCCCCCTGTCAGTGCCATCAGTGCCCCCTGTCATCCATCCATCCGTGCCCCCCCTGTCATCCATCCGTGCCCCCCGTCATGTCAGTCAGTGCCCCCCTGTCCATCCATCCGTCAGTGCCATCCATCCGTCAGTGCCCCCCCAGTGTCAGTGCCATCCATCCGTCAGTGCCCCCCTGTCAGTGCCATCCATCCGTCAGTGCCCCCCTGTCAGTGCCATCCATCCGCATCCCCCCTGTCATCCCATCTGTCCCCCCTGTCAGTGCCATCCATCAGTCAGTGCCCCCATGTCAGTTCCATCCGTCAGTGCCCCCCTGCCAGTGCCATCCATCCGTCAGTGCCCCCCCTGTCATCCATCCGTGCCATCCATCCGTCAGTGCCCCCCTGTCAGTGCCATCCATCCGTCAGTGCCCCCATGTCAGTTCCATCCATCCGTCGGTGCCATTCATCTGCCAGTGCCCCCCTGTCAGTGCCATCCATCCGTCAGTGCCCCCATGTCAGTTCCATCCGTCAGTGCCCCCCTGTCAGTGCCATCCATCTGTCAGTGCCCCCATGTCAGTTCCATCCATCCGTCAGTGCCATCCATCTGTCAGTGCCCCCATGTCAGTTCCATCCATCCGTCAGTGCCGTCAGTGCCCCCATGTCAGTTCCATCCATCCGCCATCCATCCGTCAGTGCCCCCCTGTCAGTGGCATCCATCTGCCAGTGCCCCCCTGTCAGTGCCATCCATCTGCCAGTGCCCCCCTGTCAGTGCCATCCATCCGTCAGTGCCCCCCTGTCAGTGGCATCCATCTGCCAGTGCCCCCCTGTCAGTGCCATCCATCCGTCAGTGCCCCCATGTCAGTTCCATCCATCCGTCAGTGCCCCCCTGTCAGTGCCATCCATCCGTCAGTGGCATCCATCTGCCAGTGCCCCCCTGTCAGTGCCATCCATCCGTCAGTGCCCCGTCATGCCCATTATTAAAATTGTCATGACATAAAAAAAAAGTATCGGTATTCGGTATCGAGTATATAGTGTAGTGGGACAGAGCAGTGATCGGTAGTGCCATCCATCCGTCAATGCCCCCTGTCAGTGCCATCCATCCGTCAGTGCCCCCATGTCAGTCCCATCCATCCATCAGTGCTCCCCTGTCAGTGCCATCCATCCGTCAGTGCCCCCCTGTCAGTGCCATCCATCCGCCAGTGCCCCCTGTCAGTCCCATCCATCCGTCAGTGCTCCCCTGTCAGTGCCATCCATCCGTCAGTGCCCCCCTGTCAGTGCCATCCATCCGTCAGTGCCCCCATGTCAGTTCCATCCATCCGTCAGTGCCCCCCTGTCAATGCCATCCAACCTTCAGTGCCCCCATCAGTGCCATCCATCCGTCAGTGCCCCCCTGTCAGTGGCATCCATCTGCCAGTGCCCCCCTGTCAGTGCCATCCATCCGTCAGTGCCCCCGTCAGTGCCATCCATCCGTCAGTGCCCCCCTGTCAATGCCATCCAACCTTCAGTGCCCCCATCAGTGCCATCCATCCGTCAGTGCCCCGTCATGCCCATTATTAAAATTGTCATGACATTAAAAAAAGTATCGGTATTCGGTATTGGCGAGTACTTGAAAAAAAGTATCGGTATTCGGTATTGGCGAGTACTTGAAAAAAAGTATCGGTATTCGGTATGGGCGAGTACTTGAAAAAAAAGTATCGGTACTTGTACTCGGTCTTAAAAAAGTGGCATCGGGACAACCCTACTTGAAAATTCTCAAATTCAGAATTTACGCATTTTCAATCCAAAGCACTCGCATATCAAAGCGACTTTCCCCATTGAAGTCAATGGAAACCAAAATAATTTGTTCCGCATTGACTTCAAAAGGCATGCAATACCACATGCGGCCAGAGCCGGGGGGGGGGGTGCCGGAGGGCCTCAGTAACAGCCGGTAAGGCCCAAGGACACCTCGGCTGACTTCAGAAAGGCTTGAGAACAGAGTATTTCCGAATGGTGCAGATTGGCGCCGTTCGGCTCTGGCGCCCCCCCACCTCAAGCAAAACGTGGTACTGCACACCGCTTTGGCCTGAACCCTGCTCGTTTTGCGAGACAACACTCTCAAACCGAGTTAGGATTTTTTTAAATACAGTGCTCGTATTACGAAACGCTCGTTAACCACGATACTCGCAATCCGAGATTCCACTCTATAATGTTCCCCACATTCCTAAACTATGGCCATTAATATGGAGTTGCTCCCCGCCCCCTTGTTTCCATAACATTCTCCACTCTTCTGGGAAGACTTTCCGCTAAATTTAGGAGGGTGTCTGTGGAAAAATGTGTGCCCGTTGGTGAGGTCAGGTACTGATGTTGGATGAGAAGACCTGGCTCGTCATCAGTGTTCCAATTCGTTCCAAAGGTGTTCAGTAGGGTTGAGGTCAGGGCTCTGTGCAGGACACTCCAATTCCTCCACACCAAAGCCAACTCTATATCTTTCTGGATCTGGCTTTGTAGACAGGGACACAGGCACGGGGAATAGAAAAAAGTCCTCACCAAACTGTTACTACAAGGTTGAGCTGTTTGACATCCTATTCCAAAACATGGCCCTTACCCCTAACCCCAACGCTAACCCCCTAACCCTCCACCATTCCAAAACCATGGCACTAACATCCATACCCCAACCTCTAACCCACCACCATTCCAAAACCATGGCCCTAATCCCTAACCCTCCACCATTCCAAAACCATGGCCCTAATCCCTAACCCCCTAACCCTCCACCATTCCAAAACCATGGCCTAATACCCTCCTCTAACCCACCACCATTCCAAAACCCCTAATCCCTAACCATTCCAAAACCATGGCCCTAATCCCTAACCCACCACCATTCCAAAACCATGGCCTAAATCCATACTAACCTCTTCCAAAACCATGGCCCTAATCCCTAACCCACCACCATTCCAAAACCATGGCCCTAATCCCTAACCCACCACCATTCCAAAACCATGGCCCTAATCCCCAACCCACCACCATTCCAAAACCATGGCCCTAATCCCCAACCCACCACCATTTCAAAACCATGGCCCTAATCCCTAACCACCACCATTCCAAAACCATGGCCCTAATCCCTAACCCCAACGCTAACCCCCTAACCCTCCACCATTCCAAAACCATGGCACTAACATCCATACCCCAACCTCTAAACCTCCACCATTCAAAAACCATGGCCCTAATCCCTAACCCACCACCATTCCAAAACCATGGCCCTAATCCCCAACCCACCACCATTCCAAAACCATGGCCCTAATCCCCAACCCACCACCATTCCAAAACCATGGCCCTAATCCCCAACCCACCACCATTCCAAAACCATGGCCCTAATCCCCAACCCACCACCATTCCAAAACCATGGCCCTAATCCCCAACCCACCACCATTCCAAAACCATGGCCCTAACCCTCCACCATTCCAAAACCATGGCCCTAACCCTCCACCATTCCAAAACCATGGCCCTAACCCCACCCCCAACCCAACCCTAACCCTCCACCATTCCAAAACCATGGCCCTAATCCCTAACCCACCACCATTCCAAAACCATGGCCCTAACCCTAACCACCACCATTCCAAAACCATGGCCCTAACCCCCAACCCCCTAACCCTCCACCATTCCAAAACCATGGCCCTAACCCTAACCCACCATTCCAAAACCATGGCCCTAATCCCTAACCCACCACCATTCCAAAACCATGGCCCTAATCCCCAACCCACCACCATTCCAAAACCATGGCCCTAATCCCTAACCCACCACCATTCCAAAACCATGGCCCTAATCCCTAACCCCAACGCTAACCCCCTAACCCTCCACCATTCCAAAACCATGGCACTAACATCCATACCCCAACCTCTAAACCTCCACCATTCAAAAACCATGGCCCTAATCCCTAACCCACCACCATTCCAAAACCATGGCCCTAATCCCCAACCCACCACCATTCCAAAACCATGGCCCTAATCCCCAACCCACCACCATTCCAAAACCATGGCCCTAATCCCCAACCCACCACCATTCCAAAACCATGGCCCTAATCCCCAACCCACCACCATTCCAAAACCATGGCCCTAATCCCTAACCCACCACCATTCCAAAACCATGGCCCTAACCCTCCACCATTCCAAAACCATGGCCCTAACCCTCCACCATTCCAAAACCATGGCCCTAACCCCACCCCCAACCATGTCAATCCCTAACCCTCCACCATTCCAAAACCATGGCCCTAATCCCTAACCCACCACCATTCCAAAACCATGGCCCTAACCCTCCACCATTCCAAAACCAGGGCCCTAACCCCCAACCCCAACCCTCCACCATTCCAAAACCATGGCCCTAACCCTCCACCATTCCAAAACCATGGCCCTAATCCCTAACCCACCACCATTCCAAAACCATGGCCCTAACCCTCCACCATTCCAAAACCAGGGCCCTAACCCCCAACCCCAACCCTCCACCATTCCAAAACCATGGCCCTAACCATCCACCATTCCAAAACCATGGCCCTAACCCACCACCATTCCAAAACCATGGCCCTAATCCCTAACCCTCCACCATTCCAAAACCATGGCCCTAATCCTTAACCCTACCCCTAACTCTCCACCATTCCAAAACCATGGCTCTAATCCTCCCCCTAACCCTCCACCGTTCCAAAACCATGGCCCTAACCCTCCACCGTTCCAAAACCATGGCCCTAACCCTCCACCGTTCCAAAACCATGGCCCTAACCCTCCACCGTTCCAAAACCATGGCCCTAACCCTCCACCGTTCCAAAACCATGGCCCTAACCCTCCACCGTTCCAAAACCATGGCCCTATCCCTCCACCATTCCAAAACCATGGCCCTAACCCCATCCCTAACCCTATCCCTCCACCATTCCAAAACCATGGCCCTAATCCCTAACCCTCCACCATTCCACAACCATGGCCCTAATCCCTAACCCACCACCGTTCCAAAACCATGACCCTAATCCCTAACCCTATCCCTCCACCATTCCAAAACCATGGCCCTAATCCCTAACCCACCACCATTCCAAAACCATGGCCCTAATCCCTAACCCTATCCCTCCACCATTCCAAAACCATGGCCCTAATCCCTAACCCTCCACCATTCCAAAACCATGGCCCTAACCCACCACCATTCCAAAACCATGGCCCTAATCCCTAACCCTATCCCTCCACCATTCCAAAACCATGGCCCTAATCCCTAACCCTCCACCATTCCAAAACCATGGCCCTAACCCACCACCATTCCAAAACCATGGCCCTAATCCCTAACCCTATCCCTCCACCATTCCAAAACCATGGCCCTAACCCCATCCCCAACCCTAAACCTCCACCATTCCAAAACCATGGCCCTAACCCCACCATTCCAAAACCATGGCCCTAACCCTCCACCATTCCAAAACCATGGCCCTAACCCACCACCATTCCAAAACCATGGCCCCTAACCCACCACCATTCCAAAACCATGGCCCTAACCCACCACCATTCCAAAACCATGGCCCTAACCCACCACCATTCCAAAACCATGGCCCTAACCCTCCACCATTCCAAAACCATGGCCCTAATCCTTAATCCTCCCCCTAACCCACCACCATTCCAAAACCATGGCCCTAACCCTCCACCGTTCCAAAACCATGGCCCTAACCCACCACCATTCCAAAACCATGACCCTAACCCTATCCCTCCACCATTCCAAAACAATGGCCCTAACCCACCACCATTCCGAAACCATGGCCCTAATCCCTAACCCTATCCCTCCACCATTCCAAAACAATGGCCCTAACCCACCACCATGGCCCTAATCCCTAACCCTCCACCATTCCAAAACCATGGCCCTAACCCACCACCATTCCAAAACCATGGCCCTAAACCCACCACCATTCCAAAACCATGGCCCTAACCCTATCCCTCCACCATTCCAAAACCATGGCCCTAACCCACCATCCAAAACCAACCCACCACCATAAACCTCCACCATTCCAAAACCATGGCCCTAATCCTTAATCCTCCCCCTAACACTCCACCATTCCAAAACCATGGACCTAACTCTCCGCCATTCCAAAACCATGGCCCTAACACTCCACCATTCCAAAACCATGGGCCTAATCCTTAAACCTACCCCTAACTCTCCACCATTCCAAAACCATGGCCCTAACCCTCCACCATTCCAAAACCATGGCCCTAACCCACCACCATTCCAAAACCATGGCCCTAACCCACCACCATTCCAAAACCATAGGCCCTAACCCTCCACCATTCCAAAACCATGGCCCTAACCCACCACCATTCCAAAACCATGGCCCTAACCCACCACCATTCCAAAACCATGATCCTCAAGGGCTTTCACACTGGAGCGGTGTGCTGGCAGGACACTCAAAAAAGTCCTGTTAGCCACATTTTTTAGGCGCTGTATGGGCGGTGTCTACACCAATCCTAAAGCTCGTCTGCCCATTGAAATCTATGTGCAGGGCAGAGGCGCTTTTAACCCTTTTTGGCCACTAGCAGGGGTTAAAGCGCCTCCGCTAGCGGCCAAATAACGCTGCAGAAAACAGCGGTAAAGCGATGCCAACGCCGCTTCAGAATTGCAGCAATCTGTCCAGATAGGAATTGGGGGTTTCATTTAGTAATATTTTTTATCATTGCATTTAAGCAGAAAATGCGTTAAAAACGCTCAAACCGCGAGTTTCAGTGCATTTCTATTTGAAAAACACGGTTTGAGCGTTTTTACGCATTTTTTTTTTGCTCAAATGCAATAACAAAATAATGGTAATAAAAATAAAATAAAAATCCCTATTTGGACAGATTGCTGCGATTCTGAAAAGCTGTTTTTCTCATGAAACGCACGGCTTGCGCATTTTTCGGAGGGTTTTCTGCTTACATGCAATAAAAAAAAATATATAATCACAAATAGCAACAATAAATGTAATAAATACAACTCCTATTTGGACAGATTGTGCGTTTCAATGCATTTCTATGAGGGGGAAAAAAAAAAACACTTTAGAATCGCACCAATTTGCACTTGCAGCATGACACTGCATTTTTGGCAGGATCAAAAAAAGGTACTTTCTGAAGATGTTCTCGGGCTAAAAAAAAAAAAAAAAGAAAACGAATGCAGCCACCATAACTAAAGCAGTGTTTTTTTTTAGACCCCTTTCACACTGGGGCATGCTTCAGGCGCTTTAGGTTTAAAAGAAAGAGCCTGAAAGAAGCCTCATCAGCAGTCACGCAGCGCTTTGTGAATGGCCGGCTGTCTTCTGGGACACACATGTGAAGGAATGCAATGAGCATAATGATGAATTAGAAAAGGTCTATCCTCTATGCATCTTTATTACAATATAAAGTCTATATTGCTTTTTCATGTATAGCACTGCTGTAATCCTTCCTTACTCAAATCGGCTCCTAATAATACCCCTCCCCCCGATAACACTGGAGAAGACCAAAGATGGCGGATACTAGGGTTGTCCCGATACCGATACCAAGTATTTGCGGGAGTACTTGCGGGAGCAAATACCTAAATAGAATACTTCAGCGCGCCATGTAAAGGACACTCCCTCTTGCTCGGGATCTGTCCAATCCCGAGCAAGAGGGAGTGTCCTTTACGTGGCGCGCTGCAGGGAAAACGGCTATTGAAAGTAAAGGTGCCTACAATGTTCGCGGCGGCATCGGCTTTGCATATACGGCGGTGGGGGGGGAAGTATTCTATTTAGGTATCGGGGGTATTTGGGGGAGTACAAGTACTCCCGCAAATACTTGGTATCGGTCCCGATACCGATACTGGTATCGGGACAACCCTAGTAACTATGGTTGCAATATGGGGGGGCATGGCTGCGTATATGGGGGGGACATGGCTGCGTATATGGGGGGGACATGGCTGCAATATGGGGGGGACATGGCTGCAATATGGGGGGGACATGGCTGCAATATGGGGGACATGGCTGCAATATGTGGGGGACATGGCTGTATATGGGGGACATGGCTGCAATATGGGGGACATGGCTGCAATATGTGGGGGACATGGCTGTATATGGGGGACATGGCTGCATCTATGGGGGGGACATGGCTGCAATATGTGGGGGGCATGGCTGTATATGGGGGACATGGCTGCAATATGTGGGGGACATGGCTGTATATGGGGGACATGGCTGCATCTATGGGGGGGACATGGCTGCAATATGTGGGGGGCATGGCTGTATATGGGGGACATGGCTGCAATATGTGGGGGACATGGCTGCATCTATGGGGGGGACATAGCTGCAATATGGGGGGGCATGGCTGCATATATGGGGGGGGACATGGCTGCAATATGGGGGGGGGCATGGCTGCATATATGGGGGGGACATGGCTGCATATATGGGGGGGACATGGCTGCATATATGGGGGGGGGACATGGCTGCATATATGGGGGACATGGCTGCAATATGTGGGGGGACATGGCTGCATATATGGGGGGGGACATGGCTGCAATATGTGGGGGACATGGCAGCATATATGTGGGGGGACATGGCTGCATATATGTGGGGAACATGGCTGCATATATGTGGGGGGACATGGCTGCCATATGGGGGGGGGACATGGCTGCATATATGTGGGGGGACATCATGGCTGTATTATGTGGGGGGGACATCATGGCTCCAATATATGGGGGGACATGGCTGCAATATGTGGGGGGACATGGCTGCATATATGTGGGGGGACATGGCTGCATATATGTGGGGGACATGGCTGCAATATGTGGGGGACATGGCTGCATATATGTGGGGGGACATGGCTGCATATATGTGGGGGACATGGCTGCATATATGTGGGGGACATGGCTGCAATATGTGGGGGGACATGGCTGCAATATGTGGGGGGACATGGCTGCATATATGTGGGGGGACATGGCTGCATATATGTGGGGGACATGGCTGCAATATGTGGGGGGACATGGCTGCATATATGTGGGGGACATGGCTGCAATATGTGGGGGGACATGGCTGCAATATGTGGGGGGACATGGCTGCATATATGTGGGGGGACATCATGGCTGCATATATGTGGGGGGACATGGCTGCATATATGTGGGGGACATGGCTGCAATATGTGGGGGGACATGGCTGCAATATGTGGGGGGACATGGCTGCATATATGTGGGGGGACATCATGGCTGCATATGTGGGGGACATGGCTGCATTTGGGGACACATTTGAAAAAGTATCGGTATTCGGTATCGGGCGACTACTTGAAAAAAAGTATCGGTACTTGTACTCGGTCCTAAAAAAGTGGTATCGGGACAACCCTAGCGGATACCCCCCTCTCCCCCACATCTTTAGGAATGAGGAAGTGAAGAAACACATCAGAGGGACGGCTAAGATCGACATCCCATTTTTGTAGATTAGCAACAGCCATTTCTTGTAAATAAATAAAAAAAATGTATTCTTTATTTTTATGTATTTTTTTTTTGGTGGACCTCCGCTTTACAGTTTTGATCTTTGAACCTCAATCTGGCTTTAGTAACGAAGGAGAAGACCCTCTATGGTGCCTCCATTATGTTTAGATGCGCTTTATTTAGTGTTTTGAGGTCATGGAGGGTCCCCTTTGTTAGGCAGACAGTTGCTTGTGCTGGTGATGCTTCATTAAAGCCGACTTGTTCATTCCCCGACTTAGTTGGGGAAGGCGGTACACTTTGGTGGGGGTGGGTCAACCACGCCTCGTGACCTTTGACCACTGGGGGAGGTCCTTATGCCTGAGTCCCTAGCCTTATTCTTCAAAGGAAAACCCTAATCCTAATCACCAAATGGTCAATGAGGCAAGTGAGGAGCCCACACCTTCAAAAAGATGTCCGCATGGTCACGTCCGTGATGAATTTGGGGCGTGTAATGACCCCCTAAATCCGGGGACCCCAAATTCTCATCATATTCTCACACCGTCACACGTCCAAAGCCGTCTCTGAGGTAGAAAGCGTTTATTTGTGAAACGTTATTTCTCCAGATACAATCAGCTTCTAGAATGACCCTGTTAGTGAGGCGAACCGACCCCCCCCTACGGGGGCAATCGGTGTCTCCCCAACCCTCACTCATATCCTGAGGGGGTAGAATTGGTGGCCCTTCTATTAAAAGACCAGGAAACCAAAACAATTATATTTATACACTTAACCAGAAAATCCCTTTCTCCGAGTTCATTGAAGGATAAAACCAACTTTCACAACGAAGGCATGGAAGTCTGTGTAGCGTCACTCTCTCTTCCTCCCATAGAACTGGTAGATTGTCACTACGGAAGCCACCTTCTTGCCAAGGTTGGCGCTTTGGGAGGTTTGTCTAATCATGGTCCAGTTGGACAACACCATAGCAGGTTCTTACATCAATCACCAGGGGCGACACCAGAAGCTCAGTTGTGGGCCTGGAGGTATCTCAGATTCTCAGTTGGATGGAACTTCGTGTCCCTTCCCTATCAGTAGTTCTTATTCCAAAGGGGATTATTGGCCCATGAAGCAACCAGATCTTCCACCCAGGGATCGCTGGCCATAAACCTGGGAACCCTCTAGTGGAGCCCTAATGCTCAGGTATTGCTGGTCGTGGCCATAAACGTGACAACCTTCCAGTTGAGCGTATCTGCCCAGGAATCATTCGTTAATGGGCATAAACCTGGGAACCCTCCAGTGGAGCCCTTATGTCCGGGATCGTGTCCCTTCCCCATCAGTAGTTCCCATTCTAGGGGTGGATAACTGGCAAGCAGGCCATTTCAGATGTCACAAGAGGAATGGTCTATTCACCAGGAGATATTCCAACAAACTTGTCTTCTCCGGGGCATGTCATACCTGGATCTTCTCACATCCAGGCTAAATTGGAAGGTTCCCAGGTTTATGGCCATTACCGGGGATACCTACTTGGGCGGATACGCTTAATTGGAATCTTTCCAGGTTCATGGCTTTGACCAGGGGGTCTCTGGGCAGAAGCACTCAACTGGAAGGTTTCCAGGTTTATGGTCATAACCAGGGAACCCCAAATGGAAGCGCTCAACTGGAGGGTTCCCAGGTTTATGGCCATGACCAGGGATTCCTGGGCATAAGGGCTCCACAGGTTTATGCCCATTATCCAAGGATTCTTGGGCAGATGCGCTCAACTGGAAGGTTCCCAGGTTTATGGCCATGATCAGGGATCCCTGGGTGAAAGTGCTCAACTGGAAGGTTCCAAGGTTTATGGCCATGATCAGGGATCCCTGGGTGAAAGTGCTCAACTGGAAGGTTCCCAGGTTTATGGCCATGATCGGGGATCCCTGGGTGAAAGTGCTCAACTGGAAGGTTCCCAGGTTTATGGCCATGACCAGGAATCCCTGGGCGGAAGCGCTCAACTGGAAGGTTCTCCGCCTTATGGCCATGACCAGGGATTCCTGGGCATAAGGGCTCCACTGGAGGGTTCCCAGGTTTATGCCCATTAACCAAGGATTCCTGTGCAGATGCGCTCAACTGGAAGGTTGCCAAGTTCATGGCCATGACCAGGAATCCCTGGGCGGAAGCGCTCAACTGGAAGGTTCTCCGCCTTATGGCCATGACCAGGGATTCCTGGGCATAAGGGCTCCACTGGAGGGTTCCCAGGTTTATGCCCATTAACCAAGGATTCCTGTGCAGATGCGCTCAACTGGAAGGTTGCCAAGTTCATGGCCATGACCAGGAATCCCTGGGCGGAAGCGCTCAACTGGAAGGTTCTCCGCCTTATGGCCATGACCAGGGATTCCTGGGCATAAGGGCTCCACTGGAGGGTTCCCAGGTTTATGCCCATTAACCAAGGATTCCTGTGCAGATGCGCTCAACTGGAAGGTTGCCAAGTTCATGGCCATGACCAGCGATCCCTGGGTGGAAGCTCTGGTTGCTTCATGGGACAGGTACTTCCGATCTATGCTTTTCCTTTTCTTGAAGCTCCTTCTCTGTCTGTTACGGAGAATAGATTGGAAGGGAATTCCAGTAAATAGGATTGGCCGCACCGAGGCAACTCCACAGGAGAAAGGACTTCCTGGGCAGGAGGAGGGGAGAGCGAAGCCACCAGGACATGGACACCTTCATTGTGAAGCCTGGCTGCATCCTTCAATGAACGGAAGAGAAATACAGATTTATCATTCAATAGATCTCCAGAATACCGCCGCGCCTTCTGCCTTCTCAGATCGGCAAATTTAGGCTAAAGGCGGCAAATGCCGATGTTGGTATTCCTCTATGAGAGTACGGGAAAGGAAGCCGGCTGTGCACGGTATGTCTTAAACAACCCATAAGCAGAGCGAGATTCCCCCAACAGGTGGCGCAATTGTTAATAACTTAAGATAATCAATAAAAATGTATATCAACGAGTGAAAAATAAAATGTCCATCAGTGCAAAGTTCATATAAACCATCGCAAAGCGTCCAATCGTATCTTCCCAAATGATATCTTCCAACTTCCACACCAACGTGCACTAGAACCGATATCTTCTCCCCACAGATCGCCAAACTCACCGAATAGATTTGCCTCCCATTTTCATAACCGGAAAAATAAATACAACCTCCCCTTATATTGGCTCCTGCCAATTTGCACCTCCTTTAATCGATCTCAGCACTAATAACACCACTGGAACGCAGAAGAAAAGAAACTTGCATAGCGTGATACCGTAATTACGTTTAGTAAACCCAACTTCAGTAAAACAAAAAACTCACAAATAAGCGATTATGACGAAACACGTCAGGGAGGGGCTGCAAGGCAACCAGATGTTACGGTAGAGCGGAAGGAACGCGTCCAGATAAGACCCTGCGCATCCATCAGTCCGACCGGTTCTGGGCACTCCACATTTATTAGGGTTGTCCCGATACCAATATTAATATCGGCACGGATACTGAGCATTTGCCTGAGTACTATGCCCCCTCCATTCTTCCTCCGTGTCCCCCTCTGACCTGCTGCCCCCCTCCGTTCTGCTGCTGTCCCCCTCCATACTTTTTCCGTGTTCCCCTCCATTCTTCCTCCGTGTCCCCCTGTTCTTTTTCCGTGTCCTCCATCGTTCTTTTTCTGTGTCCCCCTTCGTTCTGCTGCTGTCCCCTCCAGTTTTCCTCCGTGTCCCCCTCCGTTCTTTTTCCATGTCCCCCTCCATTCTTACTCTGTGCTCCCTCCATTCTTTTTCCGTGTTCCCCTTCATTCTTCCTCCGTGTCCCCCTTCGTTCTTCCTCCATGTCCCCCTCCTTGCTTCCTCCGTGTCCCCCTTCGTTCTGCTGCTGTCCCCTCCAGTTTTCCTCTGTGTCCCCCTTTGTTCTGCTGCTGTCCCCTCCAGTTTTCCTCCGTGTCCCCCTCCGTTCTATTTCCGTGTCCCCCTCCGTTCTTTTTCCGTGTCCTCCTCCATTCTTCCTCCGTGTCCCCCTTCTTTCTGTTGCTGTCCCCTCCAGTTTTCCTCCGTGTCCCCCTTTGTTCTGCTGCTGTCCCCTCCAGTTTTCCTCCGTGTCCCCCTCCGTTCTTTTTCCGTGTCCCCCTCCGTTCTTTTTCCATGTCCTCCTCCATTCTTCCTCCGTGTCCCCCTCCTTGCTTCCTCCGTGTCCCCCTTCTTTCTGTTGCTGTCCCCTCCAGTTTTCCTCTGTGTCCCCCTTTGTTCTGCTGCTGTCCCCTCCAGTTTTCCTCCGTGTCCCCCTCCGTTCTTTTTCCATGTCCCCCTCCATTATTTTTCCGTGTCCCCCTCCTTGCTTCCTCCGTGTCCCCCTTCGTTCTGCTGCTGTCCCCTCCAGTTTTCCTCCGTGTCCCCCTCCGTTCTGCTGACCCCCTCTGTTCTTTTTCCATGTCCCCCTCCGTCCTGCTGCCTTCTCCCCCTCAGTTCTGCTGCTGCCCCCCTCCGTTCTTCCACCGTGTCCCCCTTTGTTCTGCTGCCTCCCCCCCCCCAGTATGCCATGTCCCCCTCCGACCAGCTGCTGCCCCACTCCGTTCTTTCTCCGTGTCCCTCTCTGTTCCGCTGTCTCCTCTCCATTCATTTTCAGTGCAGCTGAGGCTGCAGAGGGAGAGAGAGAAAGGGACTGGGGAATCTGTGTCCTCAGTCTCTTTTCCTGTCTCAAAGGGGAGATGTCAGAGTCTGTTAAGACCCCTGATATCTCATCAAAGCCCCCCAACAGGGCTGATAAAAAAAAAAAAAAAAAGCATTGCAATAAATAATAATAAAAAAAATATTGTAAAGAATAATACAAATTTAAATAAAAAAAATACACACAGACACCCCCCCCCCCCCAAAAAAAACAAAGCATTGTAAAAAAAAACAAAAAAAACACTGTCACGTGACATAAAAAAGTACTTGGAAAAAAAGTATCGGTACTTGTACTTGGTCTTAAAAAAGTGGTATCGTGACAACCATAACATTTATGCTGTGATTACATAAAATTATTAAAACTGAACTTCAGTTAAAATAACTCACAAGCTATAAAAATGAAGCCCATCGAATTATTCACCGCTTCACGTGGCACCAGGACCGGCGGTCGGGTCATCTCACCCGGTTGCACCACTTCCGGTCTGATGTAACTTCCAGTTATCATGCAGCTCCGGTCCGACGCATTTCGTCTTCAGGGCCTAATTTTTATTATGCTTGCGAGTTTCATTTTACCTGAAGTTGGGTTTGATTAAAGAGATAATTACGGGATCCCGCCACGGGAGTTTTCTTTCTTCCGAGTCGCAGTGGCGTTACGAGTGCCGAGAGCGCATCAAAGGAGGTGCAAGTTGGGGGAACCAGTATAAGGGGATCCTAAGCAGAAGATATCACTTCTAGCGGACGGTGGTGTGGAAGTTGGAAGATTTGAGTGCGTTTTGCATAATTTGGGAAGATACGATTGGACACTTTGTGATCTGAGATTGTTTATATGAACTTTGCACTGATGGACACTTTATCTTACTCTTGATTATATTATGTGTACTATTCTAACCACCGCACTATATCAGATATACAGCGACAGCGCGGCTCTCCAGTTTGGGGGGCGGGGGGTGTTCCTGAATTTTCTTTCAAGAATGCACTTCCTACGTGCCCCCTGGGGTGTGCATCAGGAAGTATCTGTGATTGCTGGGTTCTTTGGACACAGCGGATCACAGATCTGGGTAAAAGGGCCAATCAAAGTGCCCCTTTACCATGTGATCAGCTGTGTCCAATCACAGGGGCCCTTTACCATGTGATCAGCTGTGTCCAATCACAGTGGCCCTTTACCATGTGATCAGCTGTGTCCAATCACAGGGGCCTTTACCATGTGATCAGCTGTGTCCAATCACAGGGGCCCTTTACCATGTGATCAGCTGTGTCCAATCACAGGGGCCCTTTACCATGTGATCAGCTGTGTCCAATCACACAGCTGATCACATGGTAAAGGGCCCCTGTGATTGCCCTTTACCATGTGATCAGCTGTGTCCAATCACAGTGGCCCTTTACCATGTGATCAGCTGTGTCCAATCACAGGGGCCCTTTACCATGTGATCAGCTGTGTCCAATCACAGGGGCCCTTTACTATGTGATCAGCTGTGTCCAATCACAGGGGCCCTTTACCATGTGATCAGCTGTGTCCAATCACAGGGGCCCTTTACCATGTGATCAGCTGTGTCCAATCACAGGGGCCCTTCACCATGTGATCAGCTGTGTCCAATCACAGGGGCCCTTCACCATGTGATCAGCTGTGTCCAATCACAGGGGCCCTTTACCATGTGATCAGCTGTGTCCAATCACAGTTGGTCACATGTAACCAGTCTTGCCGGTTATCGGCTCTCCTTTCTAAAAACAGAGACAGCGTGTGAGGAAAGGAGGGCCGATCTGACAGGGCACAGCGAGTACAGCATTTACACTGATAATTGGTGCACTGATCATCAGCCCCACTAGTACCACCCATCAGCACCCATCACTGCAGCCTCAGAAACGTAAAAAAAAAATTGGTCTTGTTTAGTTTATTTAGGAAACAATAAAAACCCAGGTGGTAATTAACTGCTTGCCGACCAGCCGCCCCCACAGGTGTGTGTCGGCCGCTTTAAGAGCAATCGAAAGCGGGATCAATCGATGTAAACAAACAGATCTCCGTTCTGACAGGGGGGTAGAGAGAGATCGTCTGTTCCTAGTGATCAGCAATCTCTCTCCTCCTCCAGTCAGTCCCCTCCCCCCACAGTTAGAAACACCTCCCAGGGAACACTTAACCCCATTGATCGCCCGCCCACCCTAGTGTTAACCCCTTCCCTGCCAGTGACATTTATACAGCAATCAGCTCCTATTTTTTTTTAGCTCTGATCGTTGTCAGTGGTCCCAAAAAAAGCTACAAAGGGTATCCGATCTGTCCGTCGCAATCCTGCAAAAAAAAAAACGCTGATAACCGCCACTACTAAAAAATAAATAAGCAATAAAAAAGGCCATAAAACGATCCCCTATTTTGTAGACGCGATAACTTTTGCGCAAACCAATCAACAAACGCTTATTGCAATGTTTTTTAATAAAAATATGTAGAAGAATACGTATCGGCCCAAACCAGGGATCTCCAAACTACGGCCCTCCACCTGGTGCAGAACTACCCGGCGGTATTGAAGCGGTTACGTTATTAACAATTGTGCTACCTGTTGGGGGGGATGGGTTCTCACTCCACTTTTGGGTTGTTATCGTTTTATATTGTACGGTGGCAGCAATTGCACACAAAAGTTTCATTTGGAGAACACTTGAGAAAATAATTAAATCGGTATAATATCATCTCGTCCTTTATGTAATGCTGAACGTCACATACAACTCCTCTTCATGAGCCGCCCTCTAATCTGCGCTTTACTGGCCCTTCACAATACCCAGAGATATCCCCAAATCTGTTGGGTGTAAAATATAAGAAACGTTTCAGTCGGACATATATATATAAAAAAAAAAACGGGAACACACAAAATAATCTATACACGGTTAAGATTCAGTCTCTGTAGCGTTAGACCCTGTTATCCCGAGGGATGAAGTTCTATACATCTGTACAGATTGTCGCACTCAGACGTTCCTTCTATGTACATAAAGTGACTTGTAGAAAAATAGACATTTCTGTAACAGTTCTGAAGCCGCCTGGCCTGCAATGTGTTTATGGCAGAGTGCCGATAGTGGGAGTGGGGGGGGGGGGGGTTTGGCCAGGGTGAGTAGCGGAGGATCCGGCACCAGGCACAGGAGTGAGGCCAGAGGATCCAGAGCCAGGTACAGGAGCGAGGCCTGAGGATCCAGAGCCAGGTACAGGAGCGAGGCCTGAGGATCCGGCACCAGGCACAGGAGTGAGGCCAGAGGATCCGGCACCAGGCACAGGAGTGAGGCCAGAGGATCCAGAGCCAGGTACAGGAGCGAGGCCAGAGGATCCAGAGCCAGGCACAGGAGTGAGGCCAGAGGATCCAGAGCCAGGTACAGGAGCGAGGCCTGAGGATCCAGAGCCAGGTACAGGAACTAGGCCTGAGGATCCAGAGCCAGGTACAGGAGCGAGGCCGGAGGATCCAGAGCCAGGTACAGGAACGAGGCCGGAGGATCCAGAGCCAGGTACAGGAAGGAGGCCGGAGGATCCAGAGCCAGGTACAGGAGCAAAGCCGGAGGATCCAGAGCCAGGTACAGGAAGGAGGCCGGAGGATCCAGAGCCAGGTACAGGAGCGAGGCCTGAGGATCCAGAGCCAGGTACAGGAGCAAGGCCCAGAGGATCCAGAGCCAGGCACAGGAGCAAGACCCAGAGGATCCAGAGCCAGGCACAGGAGCAAGGCCCAGAGGATCCAGAGCCAGGCACAGGAGCAAGGCCCAGAGGATCCAGAGCCAGGCACAGAAGCAAGGCCCAGAGGATCCAGAGCCAGTTACAGGAGCAAGGCCGGAGGATCCAGAGCCAGGTACAGGAGCGAGGTTGGAGGATCCAAAGCCAGGTACAGGAGCGAGGCCGGATGATCTGAAGCTTGGTACAGGAGTGAGGCCAGAGGATTCGGCGCCAGGTACATGATCGAGGCCAGAGGATCCGGAGCCAGGTACAGGAGCGAGGCCGGAGAATCCAGAGCCAGGATTAGGGCCCAGAGGATCCAGAGCCAGGTACAGAAGCAAGGCCGAAGGATCCAGAGCCAGGTACAGGAGCAAGGCCAGAGGATTCAGAGCCAGGTACAGGAGCGAGGCCGGAGGATCCGAAGCTTGGTACAGGAGCGTGGCCAGAGGATTCGGAGCCAGGTACAGGAGCGAGGCCAGAGGATTCGGCGCCAGGTACAGGAGCGAGGCCTAAGGATCCAGAGCCAGGTACATGAGCGAGGCCTGAGGATCCAGAGCCAGGTACAGGAGCGAGGCCTGAGGATCCAGAGCCAGGTACAGGAGCGAGGCCTGAGGATCCAGAGCCAGGTACAGGAGCGAGGCCAGAGGATCCCGTGCTTTTCTGAAAACAGCGCCATCTGCAGGATGAGTCTTCGTACCTTGTAGCTTAGTCCAGTTCAAGAAACAGCAGGGAAGGAAATTACATCATGAGAGTCCAATGATGCTCAAGAATCATGTGATGGGTGGAGAGAAAGACGAGCCCTGTGAGAAAAAAAGGGGGGGGGGGATTTCATCAGTAAGGATTACAGACAACAGTTAATAATTAACCCCTTACCACCCACAATCTGTTCATTAACATTTCTCAGCATGATACACTTTTAGAATGAACAGCACTTTGCAAGGCTGGGGGCTCTCAATGCCAGTTGTCATTGACACCTCAGTTGTGCACAGCGGGGGGGTCCCAATCCCATCATTGACAGCTCAGAAATGAACAGCTGGGGGCTCCTAATCCTGACATTGGCAGCTCAGGTATGCACAGCTGGGGACTCTCAAAGCCAACATTGACACCTCAGGTATGTACAGCTGGGGGCTCCCAATCCTGACATTGACAGCTCAGGTATGCACAGCTGGGGGCTCTCAAAGCCAACATTGACAGATCAGGTATGCACAGCTGGGGACTCTCAATCCCGACATTGACAGGTCAGATATGCACGTCTGGTGGTTCTTGATGGCGGTGGCCATTGATGGCTTAGATATGCACACTCTCTCAATCCTGGCTGTCATTGACAACTCAGATATGCACACCAAACTGGTCAACCTATATCTTTATGGAGCTGGTTCAAACTGCTCAACACGTGTTGATGGAGCTGGTCCAAACTGGTCAACCCATGTCTTTATGGAGATGGTCCAAA
The DNA here is from genome assembly GCA_029574335.1 of Rana kukunoris. Taxonomy (NCBI): domain Eukaryota; kingdom Metazoa; phylum Chordata; class Amphibia; order Anura; family Ranidae; genus Rana; species Rana kukunoris. The sequence continues at coordinate 43,476 of JAJQKJ010001647.1, forward strand.
CTGGCCAACCCATGTCTCTATGGAGCTGGTCCATACTGGCCAACCCGTGTCTTCATGGAGCTGGTTCAAACTGGCCAACCCATGTCTTTTTGGAGCTGGTTCAAACTGGCCAACCCATGTCTTCATGGAGCTGGTTCAAACTGGCCAACCCATGTCTTTTTGGAGCTGGTTCAAACTGGCCAACCTGTGTCTTCATGGAGCTGGTTCAAACTGGCCAACCCATGTCTTTATGGAGCTGGTTCAAACTGGCCAACCCATGTCTTTATGGAGCTGGTTCAAACTGGCCAACCCATGTCTTTATGGAGCTGGTTCAAACTGGCCAACCCATGTCTCTATGGAGCTGGTCCATGCTGGTGAACCGTGTCTTCATGGAGCTGGTTCAAACTGGCCAACCCATGTCTTTTATGGAGAAGGACCAAACTGGCCAACCCATGTCTCTATGGAGCTGGTCAACCCTTGTCTTAATGGAGCTGGTTCAAACTGGCCAACCCATGTCTTTTATGGAGAAGGACCAAACTGGCCAACCCATGTCTCTATGGAGCTGGTCAACCCTTGTCTTAATGGATCTGGTTCAAACTGGCCAACCCATGTGTTTATGGAGCAGGTCCAAACTGGTCACATCATGTCTTTATGGAGAAGGTCTAAACTGGTCACATCATGTCTTTATGGAGAAGGTCTAAACTGGTCACATCATGTCTTTATGGAGCTGGCTTTGTACACATGGGGGGCACAGTCATGCTGGAACAGAACTGGTCTTCACCAATCTGTTAGCACAAGGTTGGAGGAACATAATGGTCTACAATGTCTTTGTATGATGGAGATTTACCAGTACTCTTTACTGGAGACACCTGAACTCCATCATTTGGAGGGGGGTCCACTTACTTTTGGCCATATAGTATAAATACCAATAAAAGGTATGTGTTCCCTACGCATACACCCTTCACCCAATGAGTGTGTAGACATACCATAAGCAGTGTGTCCGCCATGTCTTAGCTGCTCTGAGTGACGCAGAGTACAGACGGCGTATCTGAAGCCTTGTCTGTCACACCGATGGCCTTCTATTGGAATCATGTTCATGGAGCAGCGCCCCCTGTGGAGATAAGGCAACAAACATTCAGGGAAAGACGCAAACAACCCAATAGGTTTCACTTGTCTCAGACGTGACCTCTGCACTCACCAACACTCTGGACATCCACGCTGCCCTCCCTTATCTGCGTCTGGTTGTTGTGGCCCCCGGCCGGGCTCTCTTTAGGTGATCGGTAATGTCTGTAAACCCTCCGAGGTTGTCAGTGATTTCCTCCCGGTCTTGTGAGATCTGCAGATCCGTGTGATTGGCGGGACCCCCCCTTAATGTTCGGTCTCTTACAATAAAATGCTTTTTGTGAGGTCACAATCACGCCCATTCCCTCGCCCTTCGTGTCCAGCAACGGTGATCACTGCGGCCCTTCACGTCTCTGGAGGACAAGAGGAGAGATTGAGGGTAAAATCTGATCCCCCCCCCCCCATGCACCACATTCCTAAATCACAACTACAGTCCAATCTGTCCGCCTCCAGTCATTTCCTGTTCTAGGATGACAAGGTTCCGTGTCTACGTAGGAGAGCGGCATTGTCATCAGTGGCGGTGCGTCTTTAGTGGGTGCAGGAGCGCCGCCACCCCTCTCCTGCACCCGTCACTCAACACTGCACTCATCTATTGTCGCCGCTGCTATTGTCGCGCACCTATTCAGATGTCTGCCTTTGAGGGGGAAAACTGGCTGAATTTGAGGGGGGTGAGGGGGGGCAAACTGGCTGCCTTTGAGGTGGGTGAGGGGGGGGCAAACTGGCTGCCTTTGAGGGGGGCAAAACCGGCTGCCTTTGAGGGGGGCATCTGAATTACAGCGGTGGGGGTGTTTTGGAAGTGCCTGATTAGAGCAATAGGCTTCCTGATTGGAGCCCGTGGGCTCTAATTGGCTTTCAAATTGTTAAACAGGGGGCGCACTGCTGTGTGTTCTCTGTTTACACTGTGCTGTGTTGGGGGAAACTGGCCGCCTTTTAGAGGGGGGGGGAAACTGGCCGCCTTTTAGAGGGGGGGGAAACTGGCAGCCTTTTAGAGGGGGGGGGGGAAACTGGCAGCCTTTTAGAGGGGGGGGAAACTGGCCGCCTTTTAGAGGGGGGGGGGAAACTGGCAGCCTTTTAGAGGGGGGGGAAACTGGCCGCCTTTTAGAGGGGGGGGGGGGGGGGGGGAAAACTGGCCGCCTTTTAGAAAGGGGGGGAAAACTGGACGCCTTTTAGAAGGGGGGGAAACTGGCCGCCTTTTAGAGGGGGGGAAACTGGACACCTTTTAGAAGGGGGGGAAACTGGACGCCTTTTAGAAGGGGGGGGAAACTGGACGCCTTTTAGAGGGGGGGAAACTGGACGCCTTTTAGAGGGGGGGAAACTGGACGCCTTTTAGAGGGGGGGAAACTGGCCGCCTTTTAGAAGGGGGGAAACTGGCCGCCTTTTAGAAGGGGGGGAAACTGGCCGCCTTTTAGAAGGGGGGAAACTGGCCGCCTTTTAGAAGGGGGGGAAACTGGCCGCCTTTTAGAAAGGGGGGGGGAAACTGGCCGCCTTTTAGAAGGGGGGGAAACTGGACGCCTTTTAGAAGGGGGGGGAAACTGGACGCCTTTTAGAAGGGGGGGAAACTGGACGCCTTTTAGAGGGGGGGGAAACTGGACGCCTTTTAGAAGGGGGGGAAACTGGACGCCTTTTAGAGGGGGGGAAACTGGCCGCCTTTTAGAAGGGGGGGAAACTGGACGCCTTTTAGAGGGGGGGGAAACTGGACGCCTTTTAGAGGGGGGGAAACTGGACGCCTTTTAGAGGGGGGGAAACTGGACGCCTTTTAGAGGGGGGAACACCTTCCCGTTACCTCTAAAACATGGAGGAGGGGATTCTGTAAGTCACAGAGAAAGATGGCTACAATGTAACCCACAGTCTAGAGAAGGAAAAGCTGCAATCTGATTGGCCTATACAAACAATACAGACAGTTTCCACTAATGGTGACTGGTGGTACCCAATGAGAAGAGAGTCAAGCCTTGCCCTCCCTATACATTACCATGAGGGGACGTGCTTTTGAACCACCAGCTCCCGCTGCGCCTCTGCCCGCTGGGGGTATTGGGTGGGGTAAACGTCGGCACTCCTTTCAGCAGCTTCTCCAGGCCGCTGATGTGTTCATTTACGGTGGGGACTCCTGGAGAAGACACAATCATACGGGATGTGAGACGGCGCACACACACACAGGGCAGACCACCCGCTTTACCAATAATTATCCTCACCTCCTCTGCGGGCTCCGGAGGGCCCTGGGTCCAGCGGCCTATCTGCACCGACCCTCTGGGTCCTGGCTGCGGTGATGGGGGATCTGTGCTTCCTGTCTGAAGTGGCTTTATGTTGACCGGCTGAGAGCAAAACAAAGACATATTAGAGGACCTGGGAGAGAATACGAAACCCTAAGGTCTTGACTCCACCTCCAGGTCTGAGATCAGAAGGCATTCCTCCTAGAGAGGAAGCTTGCTAGAGGTCACCGGTGTGACTATGGCTGCAGGTTATATGGGGGGGGGGGCTACGAGTTTTATTTTTGTCATCCTATCCAGGCAGGGCCGTCTTTAATATGGTTTGGGTCCTGGGCAAACATTTTTTTTGGGCCCCCCTTCAGCTTATTTTGGGCCTGGCTGATTCACGTGTATGTGTTTTGGCCGCCCTCATTTGTGCAGGCACAGCAGCCCATTGATTTGAATGGGCTGCCATGTCTTTGTTTCCTGCAGAAAAAAGGTGCATTCAGCATTTTAAAAATCAGTTGCCTTGAAATCCATTCTGCTTTTGCACCGTGCTACTTACCTGCAGTTCTTGCACCACGCTACTTACCTGCAGTTCTTGCACACACAAAAGCACTGTGTTTTTAAAAGCGTGACCTAAACGTCTAAAAATGCAGCAAGTTTGACAGTGCAGGAACTGCAAATAAGTCACAGCAGACAGCAGAATGGACAGACAGTGCTGTATTTCATTGCTTGATGGGCATAGGTGTGTCGTGTGCGCAGCCTATTACATGAGGCATCAAATGAATGGGCTGCTGTGCCTGCACAAATGTAGGCCACCAAAACACATACATGTGAACCAGTCAGGCCCAAAATAAGCCCATCAAGCAGTTAAATACAGACAGTAATGCCATGTGCTCTGAGGCCTCACTCAGCCTGGACTGCAGGTCTGCTCTGTGATTTAGAGTTCCTGTATTTTACACATGGCATGGCCTGGGGTCCCATGGTGCTAAAGCAGAATGGACAGACGGTGCTGTGACCCCATGCCATGCCATGTGTAAAATACAGGAACTTTTTAAAACACTGACCAGACCTGCAGTGAATCATCAAATATTATAAAGACTTTGGGCACACTCTACAGAAAACTTCTATTTACAATATAGCAAACAGTGACATACATTGAGGAGCAGGACATGAAGAAGTCAGCCTCGGGAAGAGCAAACTGGGGATGTTATAAAATCACATTCTAATTCACTTTTATATACAAGCAGCACCCAGTGGCAGGAAGGGAGAAGTGCACGTCTAAAGGGAAGCCAGGGGTGCTGTACATTTTAAAACACTGGGAAGGGAAGCAGTACTGTCACCTGGCTGCATGCCGCTGATGATTTTCAGCCTGATTTGTGGGCAGCACAGGGGCTTAACGAGCGGCAGGGCCGCCATCAGGAATTATGGGGCCCCTTACACAGCTTCAGGCATGGGGCCCCCTGGAGCAGAGAACGGGGGGGGTGCTGCCCCTTAAATTGAGACGCGGGGGGGGGGGGGGGGGCGGGGCGGGCTGCCGCGAATTTAGAAGCGGGAGGCCCTTTACGAAAAAAAATTTAATAAAGAAAAATATATATAAAAAAAGGGGTGTAGCCATCCGGGGCCCTGGGGACCTCTGGGCCCTTTAATAAAAAGAAAAAAAGAAATAAAAAATATATATAAAAAATATTTTTTTTTTTTTTTAAAAAGGGGGTTGCCATCTGGGGACCTCTGGGCCCTTTAATAATTTTTATTTTTTTTATAAAAATAAATTACAAAAAAAGGGGGGTTGCCATCTGGGACCTCTGGACCCTTTAATAAAAAATAAAATAAAAAAAATATATTAAAAATAAACACTTATAAAAAAAAAAGTGGGGTTGCCACCCAGGGCCATGGGAACCTCTGGGCCCTTTAATAAAAAAAATATATAAACAAAAATAAACATTTATAAAAAAAATAAAAAAGGGTGTTTGCCACATGGGGCCCTGGGGACCTCTGAGCCCTTTAATTATATATATATATATATATATATATATATATATATATATATATATATATATATAAAGAAATAAAAAGAAAAAAAAAAGAAATAAAATATAAAAAAAATTATAAAAAAAGGGGGGACCTCTGGGTCCTTTAATAATAATAATAATAACATTTATATTATATAATATGTATATATATATATATTAAAAGAAATATATAAAAAAGTTTTTTTTTTATAAAAAAGGGGGGATCGTCATCGGGGGCCCTGGGGAACTACAGGCCCCTGGGGACCTCCAGACCTCTAAAAAAAAATTGGCCCTTTAATAAAAAATAAAATAAAAATATATAAAATAAATATATATTTTTATTTAAAAATAAATTAAAAAAAGGGGGTTGTCATCTGGGGCCCTGGGGGCCTCCGGGTTCCTGGGGACCCCTAAAAAAAATTGGCCCTTTAATAAAAAAAATATATATATTTTAAAAAATTGGCCCTTTAATAAAAAATAAAATAAAAAAAATATAAAATAAATATATTTTTTTTATTTAAAAAAAAATAAAAAAAGGGGGGTTGCCATCTTGGGCCCTGGGGGCCTCCGGGTCCCTGGGGACCCCTAAAAAAAATTGGCCCTTTAATAAAAAATAAAAATATATTTAAAAAAATTGGCCCTTTAATAAAAAATAAAATTAAAATATATAAAATAAATATATTTTTTTATTTAAAAATAAATAAAAAAAGGGGGGGGTTGCCATCTTGGGCCCTGGGGACCTCCGGACCCCTAAAAAAAAAAAAAAAAAAAAATTTTTTTTTTTCAAAGGGGATTGCTTTGGGCCCCCAACAGTGACAGGGCCCTGGGCAGCTGCCCCTGTTTGCCCTATGGTAGAGACGGCCCTGTATCCAGGGATTGGCCGATGTGAGGAACAGCAGGGCTGAACAGTCCCACCATCTTCAGATTTCCATTCCCTGTCCTCTTACCAGAATGAGATTTCCTGCCGGCCTCTGGGGTCGGTACTTTGTGCCTGAGCGGCGCCTCCTCCTCTTCCGTCAGATCGATGAGCTGGGAGCTGGTAGGGGGGGGTCTGCTCCGCTCCCCCATTGGCTTTGTGGCCTGGCCGCTGGACGATTCTGGGGTTTGGTCTGTTACAAGAAATTTTCATTACAGTACAAATTGTTCTGGATCTCCTAAACATTATACATAAAACATGCTCCACAGAGAAAGACCACCCATTACCATACTCCATAAAGAAGGACCACCTATAGACATGCTCCATAGAGAAGGACCACCCATGGACATGCTCCATAGAGAAGGACCACCCATGGACATGCTCCATAGAGAAGTAACACCCAAAGACATGCTCCATAGAGAAGGACCACCCATGGACATGCTCCATAGACAAGGACCACCCATGGACATGCTCCATAGAGAAGGACCACCCATGGACATGCTCCTTTGAGAAGTAACACCCTTGAACATGCTCCATAGAGACGGACAACCCATACACATGCTCCATAGAGGACAATCCATTTACATGCTCCATAGAGAAGGACCACCCTTGGACATGCTCCATAGAGAAGGACCACCCATAGACATGCTCCATAGAGACGGACCACCCATAGACATGCTCCATAGAGACGGACCACCCATAGACATGCTCCACAGAGAAAGACCACCCATTACCATACTCCATAAAGAAGGACCACCTATAGACATGCTCCATAGAGAAGGACCACCCATAGACATGCTCCATAGAGAAGGACCACCCATGGACATGCTCCATAGAGAAGGACCACCCATGGACATGCTCCATAGAGAAGTAACACCCTTGAACATGCTCCATAGAGACGGACAACCCATACACATGCTCCATAGAGGACAATCCATTTACATGCTCCATAGAGAGGGACCACCCATAGACATTCTCCATAAAGAAGGACCACCCACAGACATGCTCCATAGAGAAGGACCACCCATAGACATGCTCCATAGAGAAGGACCACCCTTGGACATGCTCCATAGAGAAGGACCACCCATAGACATGCTCCATAGAGACGGACCACCCATAGACATGCTCCATAGAGAGGGACCACCCATAGACATGCTCCATAGAGAAGAACCATCCTTGAACATGCTCCATAGAGACGGACCACCCATGAAAATGTTCAATAGAGAAGAACCACCCATGAGCATGCTCCATAGAGAAGGACCACCCATGAGCATGCTCCATAGAGAAAGACAACCCAGGAGGTACAAACATTGTCCTGTAGATGGAGGAAGCATTTACCATTCCTGAAGCTCTGCCTCTCCTGATTGGGTGTCCTAGCTTTAGCGCCTGCTGGCTCCTCCTCCTGCGTCAGGTCGATACACTGACCGCTGGGTCGGGGAGGATTCCTTTGCGGAGTGTTTGATGGTCCATGAGAGCGTGGAGAGTCACTGTGGACTGGAAGACACAGATATATAGAATGAGACCCGAGCTGGACAGACAGCCGATACAGTAATATCCCCCCCACCCCCCCCCAATACACAGGATAGGGCCCAATTATCACACAGTCCGATTATCCTGCACCGGAATGATGCAGGCAGTGTACGGGTGGCACATGTCATTATATGGAGGATTTTGGCTTGGAAACGACCCAACTGACCTTCGCTTTGCTCACATCTCCTCCTCACGCCGGGGTCCGGCTCTCCCACACTGGAAGGGTTGCTGGACGCCGTGGCCGGACTCACACAGCTGCTGTCAGGGACCCCATTAATCACCTTCTTCATCCCACAGAGAGCAGAACAGGAGGCGTCTGTACAGGAGAGAACACTTCATTTACACACATCTTCTAACACCGAATAATAGCAACGACCCATCCGGGGCCCGGCGCGTACCGAGACAAGGACTGTCACGGGGGGGGCACGTACCGAAACAAGGACTGTCACGGGGGGGGGGGGACACACGTACCAAAACCAGGACTGTCACGGGGGGGGCCAGCATATCAAGACAAGGACTGTCACGGGAGGGGGGGGCACGTACCGAAACAAGGACTGTCACGGGGGGGGCCAGCATATTAAGACAAGGTCTGTCACTGGGGGGCCAGCATACCAAGACAAGGTCTGTCACTGGGGGGCCAGCATACCAAGACAAGGTCTGTCACCGGGGGGGGCCTGCATATCAAGACAAGAACTGTCATCGGGGGGCCTGCATATCAAGACAAGAACTGTCACCGGGGGGGGGCCAGAGTACCAAGACAAGAACTGTCACCGGGGGGGGGTATCAAGACAAGGACCGTCATCGGGGGGCCAGAGTACCGAGACAGGGACCGTCATCGGGGGGCCAGAGTACCGAGACAAGAACCGGCATCGGGGGGCCAGAGTACCGAGACAAAAAGAACCGGCATCGGGGGGCCAGAGTACCGAGACAAGGACCGGCATCGGGGGGCCAGAGTACCGAGACAAGGACCGGCATCGGGGGGCCAGAGTACCGAGACAAGGACCGGCATCGGGGGGCCAGAGTACCGAGACAAGGACCGGCATCGGGGGGGGCCAGAGTACCGAGACATGGCCAGGCATCGGGGGGGGGCCAGAGTACCGAGACAAGAACCGGCATCGGGGGGCCAGAGTACCGAGACAAGGACCGGCATCGGGGGGCCAGAGTACCGAGACAAGGACCGGCATCGGGGGGCCAGAGTACCGAGACAAGGACCGGCATCGGGGGGCCAGAGTACCGAGACAAGGACCGGCATCGGGGGGGCCAGAGTACCGAGACAAGGACCGGCATCGGGGGGCCAGAGTACCGAGACAAGGACCGGCATCGGGGGGCCAGAGTACCGAGACAAGGACCGGCATCGGGGGGCCAGAGTACCGAGACAAGGACCGGCATCGGGGGGGCCAGAGTACCGAGACAAGGACCGGCATCGGGGGGCCAGAGTACCGAGACAAGGACCGGCATCGGGGGGCCAGAGTACCGAGACATGGCCAGGCATCGGGGGGCCAGAGTACCGAGACAAGGACCGGCATCGGGGGGCCAGAGTAGTACCGAGACAAGGACCGGCATCGGGGGCCAGAGTACCGAGACAAGGACCGGCATCGGGGGGCCAGAGTACCGAGACAAGGACCGCATCGGGGGGCCAGAGTACCGAGACAAGGACCGGCATCGGGGGGGCCAGCGTACCAAGACAAGAACTGTCACCGGGGGGGCCAGGTCCTGAGACAAGGACTGTCACCGGGGGGGGGGGGCTAGGAACCGAGACAAGGACTGTCACCGAGGGGGCCTGCTTTTTAAGACAAGAACTGTCACTGGGGGGGCCAGCATACCAAGACAAGGACCATCACTGAGGGAGCCTGCATATCAAGACAAGGGCTGTCACTGGGGGGAGGGGGGGGGGCAGCATACCAAGACAAGGACCATCATCGGGTGGCCAGAGTACCAAGACAAGGACCGTCATCAGGGGGGCCAGAGTACCAAGACAAGGACCATCATTGGGGGGCCAGAGTGCCAAGACAAGGACTGTCACCGGACACTGAACCCAAGAAGACACCTTCAGTCAGGACTTTCTGTGAAATGGTGAACTTTCCGGGGGGGAAATTTACAGACGGGTGGAAAGGTTTCCGTCTCCTCACCCAGGGCCGGCTGGTCGCTCTTTTTCCGGGAGCAAATTTCTATGGCGCTTTCACTGGCGGATGTGCTGACTGCTGAGAATGGACTGACACAACCGAGATCAGAGAAGCCATTCACCACCTTCTGTAGTCCGCTGAGGGCAGAGTATGAGGAGTCTGTGGGGAGAGAGAGGATAGATCAGAGACACAGTGTGCGCCCTAAACTGGAGGCACGGGGGAGACCTTAAAACTGGAGAAACGGGAGGCCCTTAAAAATGGAGACATGGTAGGGGGCTTCTATAACTGGAGACATGGTAGGGGGCACTATAACTGGAGACACGGGGGGGGGGCACTATAACTTGGAGACATGGTAGGGGGCTCTATAACTGGAGACACGGAGGGGGGGCACTATAACTGGAAACACGGAGGGGGGCACTATAACTGGAGACACGGAGGGGGGCACTATAACTGGAGACACGGAGGGGGGGCTCTATAACTGGTGACACGGAGGTGGGGCTCTATAACTGGAGACACGGAGGGGGGGGTCTGTATAACTGGAAACACGGAGGGGGGGGGGGGGGGGGGTCTGTATAACTGGAGACACGGAGGGGGGCTCTATAACTGGAGACACGGAGGGGGGGGCTCTATAACTGGAGACACGGAGGGGGGGGGGGTCTCTATAACTGGAGACACGGAGGGGGGGCACTATAACTGGAGACACGGAGGGGGGCTCTATAACTGGAGACACGGAGGGGGGCTCTATAACTGGTGACACGGAGGGGGGGCTCTATAACTGGAGACACGGAGGGGGGGCTCTATAACTGGAGACACGGAGGGGGGGGGTCTCTATAACTGGAGACACGGAGGGAGGGGTCTGTATAACTGGAGACACGGAGGGGGGGTCTATAACTGGAGACACGGAGGGGGGGCACTATAACTGGAGACACGGAGGGGGGGCTCTATAACTGGAGACACGGAGGGGGGCTCTATAACTGGTGACACGGAGGTGGGGCTCTATAACTGGAGACACGGAGGGGGGGGGGTTCTCTATAACTGGAGACACGGATGAGGGGGGGGTTCTGTATAACTGGAGACACGGAGGGGGGGGTCTATAACTGGAGACACGGAGGGGGGGTCTATAACTGGAGACAAGGGGGGGGGGCTCTATAACTGGAGACACGGAGGTGGGGCTCTATAAACTGGAGACACGGAGGTGGGGCTCTATAACTGGAGACACACGAAGGGGGGGGGGGGGTCTCTATAAACGGAGACACGGAGGGGGGGTCTGTATAACTGGAGACACGGAGGGGGGGGGTCTATAACTGGAGACACGGAGGGGGGGTCTATAACTGGAGACACGGAGGGGGGGCTCTATAACTGGAGACATGGAGGGGGCTCTATAACAGGAGACACGGAGGGGGGGGGCTCTATAACTGGAGACACGGAGGAGGGGGGTCTCTATACTGGAGACACGGAGGGGGGCACTATAACTGGAGACACGGAGGGGGGGCTCTATAACTGGAGACACGGAGGGGGGCTCTATAACTGGAGACACGGAGGGAGGGGGGCTCTATAACTGGAGACACGGAGGGGGGCTCTATAACTGGAGACACGGAGGGGGGCTCTATAACTGGTGACACGGAGGGGGGCTCTATAACTGGTGACACGGAGGGGGGGCTCTCTATAACTGGAGACACGGAGGGGGGGTCTGTATAACTGGAGACACGGACGGGGGGGGGTCTGTATACTGGAGACACGGGGGGGGGGTCTATAACTGGAGACACGGAGGGGGGGCTCTATAACTGGAGACATGGAGGGGGCTCTATAACAGGAGACACGGAGGGGGGGGGCTCTATAACTGGAGACACGGAGGGGGGGCTATAGCTGGAGCATCTCACCAGCATTGGGGAGCCAGGACCCCTCACACAGGAAGCGGGTGGCCAGCGCTGGAGAAGAATCCGGAAGCTGTGGAGATTCCCCTGGAGACACAGAGAAAAGAACGAGCCGTTAGTGGGGGGGGGGGGGACACCTTAACGAGGGGACACCAGTTTAGACCCCTCCCCCGCTACATGTAGAAACACCAATCATTAGGACCCAAGTGCACCCCTCCCCCTCCTCATACCCCAATGGTGGCCGTCACCTTCCTCCTCCTGGGTGAAGCTTCTCTTGGTCAGACTCTCCCGCGGGCCGCCATGATGGGGGGCGCTCCGCACCGCTGTGAAGGGGCTCACACATTCCTGCTCGTTGAAGCCGCGGACGACCCTTTGTAATCCGCACAGCGCCGCGTACGCAGCCTCCCCTGTGGAGAAGACAAGCGGCGGGATGATACAAAAATCAGGATGACATCAAGAAGAGCTCTTATTGGTCTACGGCTTCTCACCATTCTCAGTGGAACAGGCGCTCGCCCTGCTCGCCAGCATCCCCCTCTGCGACCCCCTCCCGGCATCGTTCAGACGAGGAGCGGAACCTGCAGAGGAGAGGGAGGAGGATGGACATTAGTACTGGCCGTTAGGGGTCAGGGGACCGGGAGAACACGCTAACATTTTGCACTCACCGGGTGTCGGCTCCCTGGCCTTCATTCCGTGTCCTTCCTGGGCGCCGGAGGACGGAGGTACGGAAACTGCCACCAAAGGACTGACCGAGCCCAGCTCTGCGAACTCACTCACCACCCGCTGCATCCCACCGATCGCTGAATACGAGGGATCCACTGAGGGGGGCAAAGTACAGAAAACTACAATGTTACCATGCCCACCATGATTGAGAGGCCAGGAGACTCCTTCTCTGTTCTGCCCACTATGACATCACACCACGATTGAGAGGCCAGGAGACTCCTTCTCTGTTCTGCCCACTATGACATCACACCACGATTGAGAGGCCAGGAGACTCCTTCTCTGTTCTGCCCACTATGACATCACACCATGATTGAGAGGCCAGGAGACTCCTTCTCTGTTCTGCCCACTATGATTGAGAGACCAGGAGACTCCTCCTCTGTTCTGCCCACTATGACATCACACCATGATTGAGAGGCCAGGAGACTCCTTCTCTGTTCTGCCCACTATGATTGAGAGACCAGGAGACTCCTCCTCTGTTCTGCCCACTATGACATCACACCATGATTGACAGACTTGGAGACTTCTGCTTTGTCCCGCCCCCTATGACCTTGACAGGCCGGGAGACTTCTGCTCTGTCCTGCCCACCATGACTTCACACCATGATTTACAAGCTGGGAGACTTCCGCTTGTCCCGCCCACCATGACATCACACCATGATTGACAGGTCAGAAGACTTCTGTGCTGTCCTGCTCACCATGATATCACACCACGATTGACAGGCCCGGAGACTTGCACTTGTCCCGCCCACCATGACATCACACCATGATTGACAGGTCAGAAGACTTCTGCGCTGTCCTGCTCACCATGATATCACACCACGATTGACAGGCCCGGAGACTTCTGCTTTGTCCCACCCACCATAACATCACACCATGATTGACTACTGCTCTGTTCCGCCCCCATGACCTTGACAGGCTGGCAGACCTCCGCTTTGTCCCGCCCTCCATGACATCACACCATGACTCTCTGGCCGGGAGAGTTCCGCTTTGTCCCACTCACCATGACATCACACCATAATTGACAGGCCGGAAGACCTCTGCTCTGTCCCGCCCACCACGATTGGCTGTCTGTCTCTGTCTCCAGTTCTTGCTGGATCACTGAGCCTGGGCATCTCTAAATACCCCGGCCCCCTCCCCAGACTGTCGGGGTGATATGCGATGCTTAGTATATTCCCCCCATAACTGTTCAAAGACAAACGGATCTCACGGTTCTCGGAGGACAAGCTGGTATCATCGCTGTACACCGAATCCACAGACGCCACCGTGTTATCGTTCAGCTCGGCCTGGAAGATGCCGTCATCTGCAAAAGGGAAGAAGATAGGGGATCATCAGTGGTCACCCCGAATATCACACGGCTCTGAAGATTCCATTATACAGAACAAAGAGGACCTGTCAGCAGTTTGACCAAGGGGGAGGGGCGTTAGGAGGTTCTGGTACACACAGCTGTCTTATGTCGGTGTATACAAATGTCTTCAATCGGCCCTCAGGTGTTGGTAAAAGGCAGCTGAGGAAAATGGGAAAGGGTGGTCATTGGGTAAGTATCTACCACCCTGTCCTCCAGTCACTTGAGACCACCCGTGTGATTGAAGGAGACCTTACCCCACAACGTAGAACCTCATCACTTGAGACCACTTGTGTGATTGAAGACCTTACCCCACAACGTAGAACCTCATCACTTGATACCACCCGTGTGATTGAAGGAGACCTTACCCCACAACGTAGAGCCTCATCACTTGAGACCACCTGTGTGATTGAATGAGACCTTACCCCACAACGTAGAGCCTCATCACTTGGGACCACCTGTGTGATTGAATGAGACCTTACCCCACAATGTAGAGCCTCATCACTTGAGACCACTTGTGTGATTGAATGAGACCTTACCCCACAACGTAGAGCCTCATCACTTGGGACCACCTGTGTGATTGAAGGAGACCTTACCCCACAACGTAGAACCTCATCACTTGAGACCACCCGTGTGATTGAAGGAGACCTTATCCTACAACGCAAAACCTCATCACTTGAGACCACCTGTGTGATTGAAGGAGACCTTACCCCACAACGTAGAACCTCATCACTTGATACCACCCGTGTGATTGAAGGAGACCTTACCCCACAACGTAGAACCTCATCACTTGAGACCACCCGTGTGATTGAAGGAGACCTTACCCCACAACGTAGAACCTCATCACTTGAGACCACTTGTGTGATTGAATGAGACCTTATCCCACAACGTAGAGCCTCATCACTTGAGACCACTTGTGTGATTGAATGAGACCTTACCCCACAACGTAGAGCCTCATCACTTGAGACCACCTGTGTGACTGGAGACCTTACCCCACAACGTAGAACCTCATCACTTGAGACCACCTGTGTGATTGAAGGAGACCTTACCCCACAACGTAGAACCTCATCACTTGAGACCACCCGTGTGATTGAAGGAGACCTTACCCCACAACGTAGAGCCTCATCACTTGAGACCACCCGTGTGATTGAAGGAGACCTTACCCCACAACGTAGAACCTCATCACTTGAGGCCACCTGTGTGATTGAAGGAGATCTTCTCCAACCTCAGCCCTCAAAGTACACCCTGAAGACAGGGAAATCCTGAAGACATGACCTGTTAGGGGGGTACCTGAGAACTAAAGGTTGGGTAGGAGCCACCTGATCTAAACGTCTCCCCCCATCCTGAACTCACCGTTGTAGTAGGACAGGAAGTTGGTTCTGTCGTGTCTCCTCATCATGGAGTGTCCGATGGCGATGTTGTACATAGCGCGGGAAGAGCTGCTGGACTCCGCCACTGGGATCTCCTCCATGAGTCTCCTAAGGCCACTGAGATGGATGCTTGTGGACAGTGTTCCTAGACAGACAAGGGCAGAGTGATCACACAGCGTGGGGAATACCTCCAGGGGGACCTCCAAAACTGAACCAATCAAAACCGACCCAGAATATGGCTTTATACGTCACCAATCCCATCATATATATGGAGATTCTTTACACCCTACTAGGCTCTCTTGTCTTCCCCTCCACCCATTTTCTGGTATTGAGTACTCCATACACAAGCAATTACAAAATATTTCACAATAAATACTTCATATGGCGCTGACTGCACTGTCACAATGTTTAACCCTCCTGTGCCCAGAGGTAAGTGAATCCTGGACGACCAGGTCGGGTTTAGTAGTATCAGCATTGGATTGGTTACTATGCAACTCCATTAATATATATATATTTTTTTTAATACTATAATTGTATCCGACCATTATAATATTATGCAGGGACACACTGCCATCTACAGGCTGCAAGTGGCCTCTGCAAGCCAAGAATGTACTCCAGCCCATTGCAGGGGAATAATCTGACAAGATCCCGGGAGGCAGCAGTGACACCACCCTCACCTCGCAGAAGCCAGGACTACGGATTTATTTTTTCCTTTTTTTTTCTTTGCAATAACTTTATTTATAAATCCTATTTCAGGAGATTTGACTTTTGGGGGGTTAAGAGGAGGAAGAGGAGCTGAAGTCTGTAAGCTGGGCCCAAAAACAGCAGGCAAAGGATGAAGGACCAGTCACTAGTGTGGTCCTCCTGTGGCTGATTCTTTCCCCATTACTGACAACTTTCCATGTCTTGTATTGCACAGGGTTTCTGTGTGGAGGCGGCCATCTTGGTACAGGCAGTGCCTAGGCGCAGGAAAAGCCCTGGTGTCGGGAGTGCCTAGGCGCGGGGAAACGCCCTGGTGTCGGGAGTGCCTAGGCGCGGGGAAACGCCCTGGTGTCGGGAGTGCCTAGGCGCGGGGAAACGCCCTGGTGTCGGGAGTGCCTAGGCGCGGGGAAACGCCCTGGTGTCGGGAGTGCCTAGGCGCGGGGAAAAAGCCCTGGTGTCGGGAGTGCCTAGGCGCGGGGAAACTCCCTGGTGTCGGGAGTGCCTAGGCGCGGGGAAACGCCCTGGTGTCGGGAGTGCCTAGGCGCGGGGAAACGCCCTGGTGTCGGGAGTGCCTAGGCGCGGGGAAACGCCCTGGTGTCGGGAGTGCCAAGGCGGGGGGAAACGCCCTGGTGTCGGGAGTGCCTAGGCGCGGGGAAACGCCCTGGTGTCGGGAATGCCTAGGCGCGGGGAAACGCCCTGGTGTCGGGAGTGCCTAGGCGCAGGAAACGCCCTGGTGTCGGGAGTGCCTAGGCGCAGGAAACGCCCTGGTGTCGGGAGTGCCTAGGCGCAGGAAACGCCCTGGTGTCGGGAGTGCTTAGGCGCAGGAAACCCCCTGGTGTCGGGAGTGCCTAGGCGCAGGAAACGCCCTGGTGTCGGGAGTGCCTAGGCACAGGAAACGCCCTGGTGTCGGAAGTGCCAAGGAGCAGGAAACGCCCTGGTGTCGGGAGTGCCAAGGAGCAGGAAACGCCCTGGTGTCGGGAGTGCCAAGGAGCAGGAAACGCCCTGGTGTCGGGAGTGCCTAGGCGCAGGAAACGCCCTGGTGTCGGGAGTGCCTAGGCGCAGGAAACGCCCTGGTGTCGGGAGTGCCTAGGCGCAGGAAACGCCCTGGTGTCGGGAGTGCCTAGGCGCAGGAAACGCCCTGGTGTCGGGAGTGCCAAGGAGCAGGAAACGCCCTGGTGTCGGGAGTGCCAAGGAGCAGGAAACGCCCTGGTGTCGGGGAGTGCCAAGGAGCAGGAAACGCCCTGGTGTCGGAGTGCCTAGGCGCAGGAAACGCCCTGGTGTCGGGAGTGTCTAGGCGCAGGAAACGCCCTGGTGTCGGGAGTGCCTAGGCGCAGGAAACACCCTGGTGTGGGGAGTGCCTAGGCGCAGGAAACGCCCTGGTGTGGGGAGTGCCTAGGCGCAGGAAACGCCCTGGTGTCGGGAGTGCCTAGGAAACGCCCTGGTGTCGGGAGTGCCTAGGCGCAGGAAACGCCCTGGTGTCGGGAGTGCCTGGGCGCAGGAAACGCCCTGGTGTCGGGAGTGCCTAGGCGCAGGATACGCCCTGGTGTCGGGAGTGCCTAGGCGCAGGAAACGCCCTGGTGTCGGGAGTGCCTAGGCGCAGGAAACGCCCTGGTGTCGGGAGTGCCTAGGCGCAGGAAACGCCCTGGTGTCGGGAGTGCCAAGGCGCAGGAAACGCCCTGGTGTCGGGAGTGCCTAGGCGCAGGAAACGCCCTGGCGTCGGGGGAGTGCCTAGGCGCAGGAAACGCCCTGGCGTCGGGAGTGCCTAGGCGCAGGAAACGCCCTGGCGTCGGGAGTGCCTAGGCGCAGGAAACGCCCTGGCGTCGGGAGTGCCTAGGCGCAGGAAACGCCCTGGCGTCGGGAGTGCCTAGGCGCAGGAAACGCCCTGGTGTCGGGAGTGCCAAGGCGTAGAAAAAAGCCCTGGTGTCGGGAGAGCCAAGGCGCAGAAAAAAGCCCTGGTGTCGGGAGTGCCTAGGCGCAGAAAAAAAAGCCCTGGTGTTGGGAGTGCCAAGGCGCAGGAAACACCCTGGTGTCGGGAGTGCCAAGGCGTAGTAAGTGTCCTAAAGGTCAGGAGTGCCTAGGCGCAGGACGTACCCTGATGTCAGAGTGCCTAGGAACAAGAAGTGATGTATTTTTCTGGAGGTATTCCAGACAAAAAGGTAAAACCACATGTCAATAAATCCTCATGGGACGTCTTTAATGAGAACTGGTTTATTTTTGGAGCGATTATTTTTATTAGAAGGAAGATTGTATTGAGGGAATTTGGGGATTAATGAGTCCGATCTACTAGTACAACTCTGAAGAAGTAAAAGGTCATTCGCTGTATCCTCTCTGTGGGAGGTATCGATCATTTCAAATATGGTAAAATAATAATACGGCTTACATGTAAGTTTAAATAGTTTCTCACCGATTGGTCAGGACTGCTGGGGCTCCCAGTGGGCGGGGCCCATTGTCTGGTGGGTGTAGGAATGGGGCTCGGACTCTTCTCTTCCTTCACCTCTACCTTCACCGGGATACCGCCACCTGCACACATCATGATAAATCCGATTATAACTGGCAGCTCAACCAAACCAGAACCCTCGGGGGCGGTCACATGGGCGGGACTAATCATTACTGCAGTGTTTTCATAAAGTGCGGTCCTATCCCAGTCTATAGGAGCTCTCACACTGGGATCATCTACAGGAATACCAAAACTGGCCAGGAGGGGAGGAACACCCCCGAGGGACAACCCCCCCCCCATCACATTCCAGTTTATACATCCCACAGATAGGGGCAGACACACTCACCAGAGCGAGGAATGGGCTTCCCATGAACTATCAACCCGAGAGCTCTAGGGGCGAAGTGCTGGGATCTCTATCAACCACCCGGGATCATGACTACTCTACAGAGGAACGGTCGGTACCCACCTTGTGTGCCGATGCGGGTGTGGCAGGGTTCAGGGACAGTGGAGGTGGGGGCAGGGCCACGTACAGGAGGAGGGGGTGCCCAGCAGCTGGGGATCTTCCTCACACAGTTCCTCACGCTCATCAGAGGACATTTTCCATCTGCAGACAAAACTCTTATTGAGCCACAATGGGCATCAGAGAGGGGCGACCCGACCACCAACACTATGGATTTATTGATTGGAAATGTAATTATGAATATTCGTATGTGGTCCTCCCACCACCCTCTCCCCTCTGCGTCCCTCTCTCACCGTCCTCCACTCCCTCTCCCACCGTCCTCTCCCCTCTGCGTCCCTCTCCCATGTCCTCTCCCCTCTGCGTCCCTCTCCCACCGTCCTCCACTCCCTCTCCCCTCTGCGTCCCTCTCCCACCACCCTCTCCCCTCTGCGTCCCTCTCCCACCGTCCTCCACTCCCTCTCCCCTCTGCGTCCCTCTCCCACCACCCTCTCCACTCTGCGTCCCTCTCCCATCATCCTCCACTCCCCCACCCTTCCTTCCCTCTCCCACCATCCTCCACTCCCCCACTGTCTTCTCCCCTCTGCGTCCCTCTCCCATCACCCTCTCTCCACTCTGCGTCCCACTCCCACCACCATCCACTCAACTTGCCTCCTCTATCCTCCCCTCTGTGTCCCTCTCTTCACACCCCCACCCTTCCTTCCCTCTCCCACCATCCTCCCTCCTCCACGTCCCTCTCCCTTCATCCTCTCCACTCCTCCACCCTTCCTTTCTCCACGTCGCTCTCCTATTATCCTCTCCACTCCACTCCCCCGCCATCCTGTCCACGCCACTCCCCTCTCCCACCATCCATCCCCACTCCCCGCCGTCCTCTTCACTCCCCTCTCCCACCGTCCTCTCCCCTCTGCGTCCCTCTCTCATGTCCTCTCCCCTCTGCGTCCCTCTCCCACCACCCTCTTCCCTCTGCGTCCCTCTCCCACCACCCTCTCCCCTCTGCGTCCCTCTCCCACCGTCCTCCACTCCCTCTCCCCTCTGCGTCCCTCTCCCACCACCCTCTCCACTCTGCGTCCCTCTCCCACCATCCTCCACTCCCCCACTGTCTTCTCCCCTCTGCGTCCCTCTCCCATCACCCTCTCCACTCTGCGTCCCACTCCCACCACCATCCACTCAACTTGCCTCCTCTATCCTCCCCTCTGTGTCCCTCTCTCCACACCCCCACCCTTCCTTCCCTCTCCCACCATCCTCCCTCCTCCACGTCCCTCTCCCTTCATCCTCTCCACTCCTCCACCCTTCCTTCCTCCACGTCGCTCTCCTATTATCCTCTCCACTCCACTCCCCCGCCATCCTGTCCACGCCACTCCCCTCTCCCACCATCCATCCCCACTCCCCGCCGTCCTCTTCACTCTCCTCTCCCGCCGTCCTGTATAATCCACTCCCCTCTCCCACCAACCCCTCTCTCTCACCGTCCTCTCCACTCCCCTCTAAACTCAGATACCCTCTCTCGTGCCATCCTCTCCACTCCGCTCCCCTCTCCCGCCATCCTCTATACTCTACTCCTCTCTCCCATCATCCTCTCCACTCTTCTGCCCTCACCCGCCACCTTCTCCTACTCTGCTCCCCTTTCCTGCCCGCTCTACACCGCTTCCCTCTTGCCATCGTCTCCACTCTGCTTTATTCTCCCCCTTCCTCCTCTCTGCTCCCCTCTCCATGTTATGTATCTCAAATGTTAGGGTACCATTAGCCTCAAACCTCTCCATTCTGATAGGACGTAGGTACCCCCATTTTTTTCATTGTTTAATTTCTGGCACTCCATTTAAACTCTCCCACCAACTGTTCCTGAGTAGGCCCTCAATAAACACACCCACATATCATACCGAGCCTCCATGATTACCGAGAACCAATGAATGAAAGAGGTGGAGCTGGGGAGGAAGAGACTAGATAACGCTGGGCGTCCTCCAGCTAAGAAATGGGGCGGGGCTCTGACTTGCTTCAGCTTCTATTGCACGTTGTGAGAAGCTCACAGTGTGCAGAAAAATCAGGAGGAAGCCGTTTCAGTCCAGGAGAGGAGCCTGTGATTTCTATTGGGCGGATGAAGTGAATGTGAGTTATATCGGTAGAGTGCCGGCTGTGGCGGTAATATGGAGAAGTTCTTCCTATCTTCAGACTTAACTCGTCCAATGAAAGAAGATTCTCGGGGTGAAGCTCCTCCCACCACAATAGGAAAAGAATGGGGTCCATGTATGATGGTACACCCCGCGGAAGGAGACCACCCAACGTTCCCTGACTGCCGCCCTCATATGAAGGGAAATGGGCGACCAGACTTCCAACCACACGGCAAAGTCCAGATCAGGTGACCATCATCCTGAGGCGCGGTCATGTGACACACGGCACCCCCCCCCCCCAGAGGACGGACTCAATATCTTCTCACAACCAACATGGCGGCATCCTCCTACTCTCCATCCCCCCTACAATGTGCTCACCATCTGGAGGGATCCACAACGTGCCGACAACACGAGAGGGGCTGGTGGGGTCCAGGGCCGGCCTCTTCACCGACGGGCAGGAGGGATCTGGAACACAAAGAGAAAAGAACTGGAATCACTGGACGGATCTCTGCCTTACAAACAACCCAACTAGAGAGCCACCATTGGGGGGGGCAAAGATTCCACATACAGCGCTGAAGTAGTATGGTGGCATGGGGCGGGGCCATAGAAAGTGACATCCAGAAATACAGGTGATGTCACTGGGGGTGTGGCAAG